>JBBYHO010287775.1:0-31071 GCA_038382025.1 Adansonia gregorii | reverse complement strand
CTTAGCCTTGAAAGATAGGGAGTGTAAAGGTTATACCTTGTCCTTGAAAGGTAAAAAATTCAAGTTAGTGAATTGTGGAAATCCGAGGCAAGTGAGGTCGAGGTAGAGGACGTAGGCAATTGAGGCTGAACCTCTATAAATCATTGAGTTTGCTTCTTCTTTCCCTTTTCTTTGATTGTTTCTTTTCATTCACTTAATCATACTCCAAAAGTTTATTGTTTGAATTTCTCAAGTTTGTCTACCAAAATTTTAATTTATCAAAATTTTTGAAATCTATTCAGCCCCCTCTTGATTTCATTCACCACCTAAAGGTCTAACAGAAAAAATAATGTGCACCAACTGTAGACTTCCCTAAGGGGTTTAGCATTAACATTTATGCTTTCCTAAGCATTCTTTGCATTTCCATCAGAGTGTTCTTGAATTGTTCTTGACACAGTGAAATTAGAAAAATAGTTTTCTAGCATCAAGGGATTAATTTTTCACAAAAGTTATGAAATCAGCCAAATCTTGAAATCCTTGCTTCCTAAGATTGATGATGCAAATTTGTATCTTAGGTGATTAGAAAATGTTTTGATCACAATGAAAGAAGGAATATAGTTTTCTATCCTAAAGGAATCAACCAAAATTAAAAATTAGGATTTTTGGATTCGTTTGCCTATATATGCAAAAAAATAGCTTTTTCTATACGAAGTTATTTTTTTCCTTTTTAGCACAATAAGCATGGAATTATTCCTGGATCACTTTAGATTTAAACCTATTGGCTATATATCTTTTGGTTAAGGCTTAAGAAGCCTTTTAGCTACCACTAAAGAACCACCCAACCTCATGAAGGCTCCAATAGGCATCTATGCGGATCACCGTTAAAGGCAAGAAACTTGGATTGCTTTTAGCCTTCAAAAGAGATTGTAGTCATCAAACCATGTTGCATTCATGTAAAGATTGGCACATTTAGAGTTAAAGTCTCTAAGTAGGCATGATTTTTAACGGATCTATGTTTTCAAATTACAGTCTTATCACATATACATCTTTTCTAAAGATCTTAAGGAAATTCAACTGTTTCTTTGTTTAATTTCACTGCATAATTTTAATTTTGATTAAATTTTTATGCTTATATCCATATGCATAAGCTTGGTATTTCCATTCATGTATGTATGTATGTCTGTATGTATGTATGTATAAAGGTGGTGATTTATTATTAAAATAAAAGTAATTAGAATTATTTTTATGAAAAAATTATCTCTTTAATAATAATAAATACAAGTGTTGATAATTAAATTTTATCTAAAAATGAAAAAATTAGTGAAACAGAACAACATGCAAATTATTTTTTTTTAAAGTGATAACAAAGTAAAACATTTTAAAAGAGAGCAAAAACAATTAAATGGAAGAAAGAAGACTAAAAAATCACATAATTTTTCTATGAATAAATTTAAAAAATAAAATGACTAGATAAGAAAAGATTATAAATATTAGAGAGCATAGCAAAAAAAATTAGATAACTTAAGAGATTTATAACAACTTATTAATAACAATATTTTTACACCCAACATTGTGGTGAAAAGTAATTTAAAAGTAAGAGTAAAAAAATATGACAGCAATTGTTCATTTGAAGAAATTAAAAATACAATGGTAGTTTGGCAAAAGAAAGAATTCTTTTGACTACAAGACATATGAAATGGTAGGTTAACTTTGTAAACACTAAATGGAAGCAATAAAAATCATTAAAAATATCCCTAAAAATATACCAAGAAAAAATTAATAAAAGAAGTAGGTACATTTGATTTCATAAATATTGTGATTAAATTGTTTCATGTATATCATATGGGAAATACAAGTTCATGTTCTTAAAATAATTTTATTTTTGAAGGTTTACATTGACATCATTTTATTTAGATTATTTTATTTTATATATTAATGCTTCTACTTTTCTCTAAATATTGTTTTTATCAATGTTTAATTATCTTTCTCCAAATATGTTTGACAAACTAATTTTATTTTGAGAGTTTAAATATTATTTCTTAAACAATTATATATATCTCCAGAATTTAAATAGTTTAAAGAAGCAAAAATTTTCAAAATATTATAAAATTGGTTATTACTTTGTAATGAAAAACTATAAAATATTAGCAAATGACATTATGATAATTCTTTTCTATGTCTTATAAACTAAATATTTTAAATTATAACCTATGCATAGTATGGGCTTAAAACTAGTATGTCATAAAGTTAGGAGATTAATGACATAATTAACTCAAAAAAAAAGTAAAATGATGCTAGGGCGTTCATCAACATTTGTGAAAAATATTAAAAAAAATTTGTTAAATGTAGCAACTATTTCTATGGTTGTGATAATGTACCCCCGACTACTAGAGATGCACCTGACTTAAAGATAATTCTTAATTAGGATTTTGTTTAGATTGAGAAAAAAGGTGTTCTCTTATTTAGAGTGGGGAGAGTATCTGACAATCGCTCATCTTATCGGTCTTTAATAGCCTCCATAAAGTGGCTAAAAATTCAAAGTTGCCACCAATCATTTGAGCTAAGTATGATCAAACACCTATTAAACCAATATCCTGAGTTACAAAACTCAAAGATTGGATTTCATAGTCTATGAGTTCCATAGTTTGTTAGGAGGGTCCAGGAGTCGATTATAAGTGAGGAAAGATTAGCACCCTTACAATGCCCTAAATTCGTGCCATCAAGCTATAGGTTATTTTGACTTTGGTTTTTTCCATTTTTAATAGTTGTTATTTGTATATAATCCCCTTTTATGATGCATGAATTTTGAAAATATTAGACTTTGTTTTTGTAAGAAAAATTTTAGTGCCATTATGCATTCTGGAGAAGAGATGAGACGTAAGGTTAAAATATTTTTGGATTTTATTTGAAAAATGTGTTCTATATCGAGCATTGGAGGGATATCGATATAAAAAGTTACAATGATAATTTTTTAAAAAGGTTTACTTAAAGATTTGAATGCAAAAAATGTCACCAAGAAGAGATATGTGTTATAAAACGTAAAGGAAAATGACAAACATCATCAAAAATAAAAGATGCAAAGCATAAAAAAAGGGTCGGTTAGGAAGTATCTCGTAGTTCTCATCGATTATTTAGAAATAACCAAGTTAATATGTTTGAGATGCATTTAGACTCATGGTTGCTTAAGGCATAAAAATCGAAGTTTAGGTTTAAAAATTTTTAGGAGACCTGAGAAATATATTTTAATTTTTTGCGAAAATTTAAAATTCAGGGTTGAAAAATCCATGTGGATGAAAATTTAAGTAATTTTTGTGAAATGGAATATTTTTGGTCATTTTTATAAAGAGATATATTTTAAAATTAAAATTGACAATCTAAAAAAAAAAAATTAAAATTTTTAAGAGTGTTTGGGCCTTGATCTGAGCCTAGTTGGACTTGTATGTGATTTAAAAATTCATTGAAGCAAGAGATAGACTCATCTCGATGTATCCGAGTGCCTCAAGATGGTGATTTAAGAAAATTGCTTGATTTTGCCCAACATTAAAATAAGGGATAACCTCATGCTATCCGCCTTTCTAAATTTATTTCAGACTCATACAAAGGCTTTAAGTGACAAATAAGATATCGTTGGAAAGGTAAATCAAAAAGGATTAATATAAAAATATTCTAAAAATACTAGAAAATTGCTTTCTAGGAGACTAATTTTTGAACTAGATTCAATTTAGCACTGACAGCATATGAAGGGAAAATGGTGTAGTAGACTTTGAAAAATCATCTTGAACTTGTTTGGACTCGAAAAGTCACAAATGATAACTTAATGAAAAGGAAGTTCATGTAGTTTTTATGAAAAATAATTGAAAAATCCATAAAAATCATGTCATGGGTCGAATCATCCCAAACATAGTGCTAATCCTTACTTTCATGGGTTCTAAACAATAAAGGTTCAAAAAATCTAAACTTCCTTATCCAAGCACATCCGAAGGCAAATAAGATACCATTAAAAATTTATTTCATAAACTATACATGAAAATTTTGAAAAAAAATTAAAATGTTCAATTGGGTTCAAAAATAATTTTTCAAGTTGGGTCATAATGCTGCTATTATTGAAACAAAGTTGTCTCATGTATTTGGTTATGCTAGGCTATTTTAGGACCTCGGACATGCGAGTGTCCATCACTAAGGATCCATAGTAGTGGAATTGCTGATCCATTCATAGTCCTTTGGTAATATACGTAAGTGAATAATTTGATATCTATGCCATTTGAATCATAACACAATGGCTCAACACAAGGCATTTAATCAAACACTTAGTAAAACAAAGATTTTTTTTAAGCTATAAAATAGATTTTATTTGGCCTTGTCAGGCCATGAATCTAAGCAGTAATGATTCATTCTTCCCTAAGATCAAAGCATTAATTTGGTGGAAAATATTAGACTAACACTTAATCCTATTAAGAAAGACAAATGTTGGTCTAACTTGAGGAAGTTTTTCAAAACAGCAAAGCACTCAACAAAGATACATCAACAAGGCATTTTCATAAACATTTAATGAACTATAATCATGGTAAAAATGATAAGCATCAATAAGCATAAAAACATCATCATCTAAAGCTATTTGTTTAAGCAAACAAGATTAAAATATAAATAATAATACTACTATATTAGAACATATTGAAAAGGGCAAAGATCATCAAAGATTAAGCATGAAAGATAAGCAAAATGTCATGGAATCAATGACACAATAAGTGTTCCAATATTCTCAAAGGATGATATGTTTTTCGACCACTTAAATCGCATCAAAGCACCAGTAAAGCATAAGAAACATCAAACCATCACAAACCAAGCTCAAAATGCATGTATATCCTATTAGAAGGTCATGATTTCATAATTATGTGGCTCACTAAGATGAGTATAGATGATGACAATGAAAGAAAACAAAAGAAGAATAGATGGGAATATAGCAAGAAGCTTCAAGTCTTATCTTTTGTTATTTCTAAGCTTTGAACCTTCATCTTTATTCTTGTTTTATTGTAATCTTTCAAGCTTTTCCATGGTTTGCCCATTTTCCCCTTATTTACTATATATTAGCAAGAAAGAAGAATCAAAGGTTATGTTTGTAACAGTAGCAAGTTAAGAAAGGAAAAATAATATAAATAAGGGTTTTTGATAGGTTTTTGGAGGCTTATAGGGAAAGATATGAGAATAGTATTTTTTTTAGTGCTATGAAAAAGTATGAAATGTGTTAGTGGCTGAGCATAAAATATGGTTTATATAGGGTACTTAGACATTTGGCTTGTATAAAATGATGAGTCATTGTACTAAGAGCTAAGCTTACAACATTTTATTGGCTAATATACTAATCTTGCAGCAAAAGTAGCCCATGCATGGGCTAACACATTGTGCAATCTCAGCCTTGTCCTTCATTAAACTATATTTTCCTATAAAATGCCCTATTTTTAAGTTTTAATGAAACCTTAAAAATTGCATTGATCTAGTCCCTACGCCCAAGATAAATTTCATGAAACTTGATATGAATTTGGATATTTTTGAAAGCAAAATTATAAGCAAATTCATTTTTTGAAACCAATATTGTAGCTAAAAATATGCCACATTTAGGTAAAACAATGCATCGATTTGTTGATACAATAGTTATTATATCAATACATTGGCATTTTTTGGGTTAAATGTATCAATACACGAGGAAAATATATCAATACATTCACTAGTATGGATCCATTCACTTATGTATCGATACATTTAGATCCAAAAATCATGTTTTAGCTATTACTAAGCCTTGTCGATAAAATAGGCATCTTATCTATATATTCATTCTTGATATCAATACAACTCATGGTTTTCAAATTTGGTGACATAAAAGCCCTAAGTAAGGCCATATATTGATAAATTCAACTAAAAATGAGGATTTTGCTCACCTTCGGCTTCCCAAACACTTTACCTAAGCTTTGAATGATGGGATATGGACTTGTGCTTGCTCGTTTGGCTTCGATGATGCCTTATGATGCTTACATGGGAGACTCAAACAAAATTAGGCATCTATGAAGGTAGCTTAAGGATGCAAAGCCTTTGCAATACATGCAGTAGCTATTTTTAAGTTAGTTTTTAAAGCTTGAACTTTTGGAGCTTTAATGGAAGCTTTTAGGAGTAGTTTATGTATGATTAGCGTGTGTTTGGGTCCCATTCATTGTTTTAGCACTTAGATAAGAGGTATTGATGTGCCTCACACTTGTTTATAATAGCTAAGTATAAATAAAAGTAAGTCATTTGCATGAGTCATGGTCACTTTTCGATTTAAATTATCTTAAGTTCTATGTAGAGTTTTGCTGTGATTTTGTGGTGCTTGTCTATGTGATATATTATTGTTTTCTAATGCTCAAACAATGGAGATTTGAATGTCCAAAAGCTATTCTCAGAAAATTGGCATAAATGTTCAGAAAAAAAGTGTGGTTTTCAAGTTAATATTGGTTTCTAGTACAATAGATTTGAAAAAAAATATTTTTGTCTATGAAAATGAATTTTTTATAGTTTTTTTGGTTCATCCCCATTAAGTTATCTTTAAAATGTACTTTCAAAAGCTGTATTTCATGATCAAATAAGTTTGAAAAATATTTCATAACATAAGTTATTCAAATTATTTTATTTTAGCAGCTGTGTGTTAAAGTGGGCTACTTTCAATAAGATTAATCATTTTTTTTATTTTTACATATTTTTTATTAAAGTCTGTTAAGTAAGCTTTCTAACCATATATGTTATGTCTGTAGACGATCTCGAATGAATTAGGAATAAAATTAGAATGTATGCTATTTGGACATTCTATGCAATGTAATAATGTTTGATTAAAAAATTCCTTTAATTCCCAAAATTATTTTTTAGGATTTTTGACTACTTTTAATGTGAATTATACTGAGTAAAATTTCAAAGGAAGTTTAGTTTGCAACATTTCATGTTCAGAATAGTCCATAATAAATTTAGGGAGCCCTAGACATCAATATTGTCCACTCTTTTCAAGCTTATTTGGTTTTTATCTTAACCATTTTATGGTATTCGAATGTCTTAAAATTGATATTGGAAGGTTGTTTTAGGAGTTCATAGGCTTAGAAATGTAAAGTGTTAGGTTCCTAATAGGTCACATTGGAGTTCTCCATTTAATAAGAATTTATTAAGAAATTTAATTTTAGCTTCATTTCAAAGTTTCACATTGTTTAGTCTTATGTCATAATATATCCTAAAAAGTGTCCAATTTTAAAATAATTTTGAATTGATCCCCATTCTAGAATTATTTTTAGAGTCACTACCCTTTTATGATTTTTTTTACAAAATTTTTTCTCTAAATCATTTTATAAATTCAACCTAGTCCTAAATTAACATTCGGTTGCTCTCATGGGTACCTAATACGAGGTATGACATACAAATTTTCTATTTTCTTGATACATGTGTTTTTGTGAGATTAGGGATTATGGTTGAATATTTAGATATCTAAAATTAAGCAAAAACAAATTTAGATACATGTGACTACTAAGTACTAACTTTTGGGCATCACGAGAAAAATTGATTCCTTATTTTTGCCATAACTAACTCCTAAACCCATTTTTGATATATCTCTGGATTGCATAGATTGTAAAATCAATATTTTTGAGTTTTATAAGTCTCAAATGAATGGTTTTAATAGGTTTTTAATCACACCTAGCCTAAAAAAATTAGTGGCAACTCTTATTTCCTGGCCATGTTGTAATACCATTATGGAAAGCTAGGATGAGTGATTTGTTTCAGCAACTAGGGCTATATGATGAACTGGAGGTGTTTTGGCTCTAATGTATTGGGATTCGTATTTGGGAATGTTATGTAAGCACCTCATTTTTTATCCAGGCCATCATTCAAGGCATCATTGAGGTTATTTGAATAAGCACGAATTAATCATCCATCATTCCTAGCCAAGGTAAAGTGTTCAGAGAGCCAAAGGTGTGCAAATTCATAATTCCATGAGTATGTATAGATACATTACCCTTAGGGATAATACAAGGACTCCACATCATAAATATTCAAAAACCCATTCTTAATATTGATATAGAAGGCTAGTATCAATGCAATTGCTTCTATCATTGATGCATCAGTATTTGTAACTAAAATCATGATTTTTAGCTAAAATGTGTCGATAACAAGTGTTTGCATGATATGTATCGATATTGAGCTCTTGTATCCATACATTCATTAATGTATTGATACATTTGAGCAAAATTTGTTCTATGTATCCATACAAAACGCATCGTATTGATACATAAAGGCAGAATGGCCCAGTTCATGACATTTTTATCCCTTTGCATGATGATATTAAAACATGAATTAGACCACATTTTTGGCACCAAAAATCATCCAAATTCATACAAACCTCAGCACTAGAACAATGATTAGATCAATTACATTTTTTAAGGCTCGAACAGCCATAATGAACATTTTTGTGACTTAATGTAATTTATTAAAGGGCACTTTGCACTTTTTCATGGATCAGTTGCATAAAGTGGTCTTGATCCACTATCTTACTAAGTAAGCTAATGGAATTGAATGACAGCTGAGCATGGAACCTTGTCTGTATATGAGGTAAATGCACCAAAACCCAAAGTGCCCTTAGTTTTGCATTTTTTCTTCATTATTCATATAGTCATATAAAGCTAACTTTGGCTTAGCTAAAGGACTGAGCACACATACATTTTTCAACTAAAACACTTTCAAAGCTATTTTCACCCACCATTATCAACATTAAAATAGTCTCATGTCATAGCTCACCATACCACACTTAAGAAACACTCAAAGCATAATTTTAGGCCACTTTTCCATGCTTTTCATCTTGCTAACTCATAGAGTTAAGAAAAAGCTTCAAAGACAACATCTTAGATTGAGAAAAACGTATCTTTTGGGAAGAAAAGCTGCTGAAACTTTTGTTGGTTGTTTTCTTAGCTTATTTTTTTGTTTAGTTACTAGTTTCATGTTTTTCACCATGCTAGTGGCTGCTTTATGTAACCATGACCTCTTTAGGTTTCATTCATTTTCCTTGATGCCTTGTCATGCATTCATGCTTAATAGTCATGTCTTTATATTGTCTTGAAAATTTCAACCCATGTTTATGTTATGAAAGCATCTTCTTTTATGGTCATATTATGTTTTATGCCTCTGTATATTTATTTTGGTATGTTCATGCATTTTTCTTGCCTAAAAGCATGCTTTTATGCTATCATGAAATTTCTATCCTATGTTCATATATGAAAATATTTTTTTTCATGCTCATATCATGTTTTATTACTTTATAAGCACATTTTAACAAGTTTATGTATTTTTTCCTACCTAGAAATCATGTCTTTAAGCTATCATTAAAACTTTCAGCACATGTCCATGTCATGAAAACATTTTCTTCCATGTTTAAACCATGTTTCATGCCTTCATAAATACATTTTAATGTCCATGGTTTATCCATATTTTCCTTTAGTTTGTAACGTTTCTTTAATAAAAATGGTGTCTTATTGATGCGTTAACATGTTTTTGCTATTTCATGCAATTTTTAATGTTTTACTTGATTAAAAGTGCTTACTTGGTTTATTGTCCTTATGTCAAAACATTTTTTCAAAACCCTCGAGATAGGCTCACATTAACCTTAATAAATGAGGATTAATATGGATTTACTATTTTATATCAATTGGTTTTCTAATCTTCGAGAGAAATGAAGCTTTCCATGTTTTGATTTTAAGAGGAGAGATGCTTTAATTTTCACAAAATTAAAATTTCTTTTTAACTTGTCCTAAGTTGTTTATACTTTGATTTTGTTGTCCAAAGCCCTTTGCTAGTGATATGGTTGATGGGTTATTCCATTGTCCCAAACTACTCTAAGATTGTGCCATTTTTACTAACTCCTTTTTGTAACAATCATTCAAATGTGTAGGAAAAATTAATCAAATGTGCAGTGGAATTTTTTAAAATTTTTAATCTGACCATACCAAATCATGTTGTTTATATATAAAACCATCTTAATTAGTTACCTAAGTTACAGATCTGAAGATATTGTCCAAAAATTCCTAGATCCGCATGAGAGCTTCAACCAACTAGCCTTTTCAACTATTCTTCAATTCCTGGATGGTAGAGCGTGTGGGCACTCTTTGTTTTGACCAACTCTAGATTCCTACGGCTTGATTCTCCTTAATGACCACTTTGTGCCACCAAATTTAGAATAATGAGATATTATGATTAGAAACCTCTAATTAGCGCCAAAGTCTAAGACAAAATCTTAGGCAGAAGCCTCTTATTTATATTAGGTAAAAAAGTAACCATAATTTTATTTTTAATTAAAATAATTATTTTATTAATTCCATAAAACCATATGTGGTGCCACCCTAGTATGGATGCCATAATAATTTAGCCTAAACCCTATATCCATAGATAATATTTTGGTCCAATTTTTTTTATGATATTTGGCTTGTTTAATCTGAATACTAATTAATTCTAATTAAACTATTAATTTTATTTAGTCGAATAATTTTTTCCATAATTCTAATTCTAAATAAAATCATAACAATTTTATTCAATTATCAAAATAAAATTAACTATAATAAAATAATTAATTTAATCATAAATTAAAATAAATAAATAAAATAATTGTTTAAGTTTATTTAGAATATTATCGATATTTAATTTATAAATAAATATTTAAATAAGTCTTAATAGATATTAAATTAATTATATAAATAATTAATTTCCCATATCTATTGAATTTAAATTAATTCTTGTATTTATCAAAAGATATATAATTAATTTAAATTACTAATTCTTGTCTAAATAAATATTTAATCAAATTAAATACATATTCTAAATAAATAATGCCAAAAATCATTTTTATTTATTTACTGAAGAAAATGCTCAAACTCTTAAAGTGAGTGATCTAGTGTACCACTTTACCATATTGAGAATCTCCCATCTCCGAATATTATTATCAATAACCAATTGTTAAAGAATTATATTAAGCTAGTGGAGGGACCAATTGGACATATATAGTTAGGCTCTAATAATCTATGTATAAATTATTCTAACCAAATAATTAATGACATAATTATTAATCTCAAAGTCATACCAATAAAGACTTGAGACTGTGCTCCCAATTATATACCATATTACGTAAGCTTTATAAATAGCCTTCTAGTCTAATGACTTTGTCATTTGTGTAATACCCTCATATGATATATGTAATTGACTTAAGGTTAAAATTTTGTTTTCCTACTTGATCATCTTATCTTAAAGTTCCATTATACTCTCCATGTTAAAATGATTGTTCATTATATGTGAAAAATTTATCATTTGACGTACAAATGACCGAGGCCTTATCCATTTTCAATATACCATATAATGTCTTTTAAGAGGATACCCTTAACTCTTTATGGGAGCTATGATTCCATATCTATAAGTAAAGCTTTCATCAAGTATAAGTTATATGCCTAGCAAACAGGTCTAGTAGCTTACTATTACAAGATGCTTTAGCGTTTTGAACATCAAAGTATACAAGATGTACACATGGAGTCAATTACTTACTCAAAATTAAGGTAATTACAAAATGAATGTCAAAAGTGAATTAATCCATGTAAATGTACTTATTAATGGACTAATTGCACTTTGGTCAATCCAATATATTATCACCTCTAAGTAATATATCTACGTATCTACTTATAAGTGAAATCCTTTTAAATGACCAAGACAAGCCATTTCTCTAGTTGGATTTAGACGATATAATAGTCTTAATATGAGTTAATTGCTAATATTAACCCCATAAACTATGGACTATTGATTTAGACTACTTACCTTAGAATGTTGTCTTCTCGCATATAAAGTCCACCTTTTTTTATAATGTTATAAAGCCAACATTCTAAGGTAAATGAATTTACTCGATTTAGACTATCTTTATAAAGTAAATCATTTATAAAGTAAGTTCTCTTTTTGTAAAGGTATCATTTGTGATCTAACAATTTCAAATGAGTAGAGTATGATTTTTCAAAGTTCACTACATTCTTTCCCCTACACGTGCCATCAATGTCGTATTAGACCCAACTTCAAAAATTATTTCCTCTCAAAATATGATTTTTGGAATATTTTTACAACAAATCTTATTAAGTCACCTTTCCAAGGGTACCTCACCTAACTTATAAATCCTTAGGATTAGTCCAGGATAAAATCAATAATCGATAATAATTATAAGATACATTTCAATCACCCCTTTTTCTTTCTTTTTCTTTACATGATTTATTTTATGATATATTATCTTGTTTTTCATCTTACTAATACATTTCCCTTTGTGGTGTCCATTTTTTTTCATTTATATTTCAAAATTACTGTTTGAAATTATGTTACAGTTATGACACCCCATTTTTGTCTAGGGTAGCATTAAAGGCATCAAAGGTCATATTCCGAGTCATCATCAGGGTCATCAGACAAAAACAATTCAAGTTTCTATTAAGCCCAGCTAAGATGAGGTGTTTGGAGAGTCAAAGGTAATGACAATCCACATTTGTGCATGTATGTCTCGATACATGAATAAGAAGAATCGATATAAGGCATAATGCCATCAAATTTTCAAACTTTTACCATTTGTATTGATACAGGAGGTTGTGTATTGATACAAGAAGTTATGGTATCGATATCAGGCTATTTCAAAGCTAAAATCGTGACTTTAGGTTCATTTGTATCGATAAAGGCTATGAGGTATCGATACTGAAAAATTTTTATGCTTAATATTGATACATTTCTTTTCATATCGATACCAGAAAACAAAAATGCCTCAAGTATCGATATTGGGCTCTTGGTATCAATACATGAAGGCCTTGGGTATCAATATAGAGTACCATGAGGCAAAATGTATTTGTTTTATGCCATTTTCACAACTTTTCATTGTACAATCAAAATATGGATTTAGAACAATTTTGGCCATAAAAAATAATTCAATTTCAAACATAAACACCTAAAAATCATGTGGACTTCATTCTTGGACTTACGATTGGATTTAACAAAATTTTGAGGTCAAAAACTACTAAAAAATAAGATACTTTCATGGATCGCATGGTTTGTTTATAGGCATGCTTGGTTTTTCGCCCTATTACAAACCTTCTTAGCCCCTCTGCTCCACTGCTTTGCTTGCCAAAACTAATAGAAAGAAAGACAGTTGCACATAATACCTGGAGTTATCTCTTTTGCACATGAGGAAAACCCAACAATGCCTTTACTCTTAGCTCCTCAACATTGGCTAAACCTTTGTTATAAAAAAACCAATTTTGGCTTAGCAAGAGGACCTCTACGCACACTCAACAGACCTCACTTAAAAAAAAACTCTCCATATTTGTAGCTCTCCTAAGCAACCCCTAAAAACCCTTCCAAAGTTTCCATTTTTCACCCTTTTTTTCCCACCAAACTTTTTTGCGTCCACTGTGATACCAAAAAGCTCATCTTGATCACTTTTTCTTGCTCATCTATAGCAGGTAAAAGGAAGCAAAGTGAGCTAAACTAGAAAACCTAAAAAAATACCTATAGAAACACAAAAGTTACAATTTTGAGGATACAAGGAAAAAAAAGTTTTGCAAATATTGTTGGTATATTTTTTACACTTTCCTTCTATTTTCTTTATATTCATATACATCTTATGTCATTCTAGCCAACCAATATTCATAAAGCCATAACCTTTCTAGGAAAGCATGCATCTTTGAGTTTGTTTTAATGATATCGTAAGTTGTTAAAGCCTTCATATTGTTTAAATGCCAAAAAAATCACATCTTTCATAATTCTTCTTAGAATAGTCATTGTTTCCTTGATTATTGGCATTCTTTATTGTATTTCATGCATAATAGTTGATGATACATTGATATGTCAAAATACTTAGATGTCTTATAGAGTTTGCTGATGTTTTGTTGTGGCTAGATGGCATAAAAATCATGTCTTTGATTTTGTAAAAATTGTCCACCATTTGTTTCATGTCATGGAAACACTTTCTCACATGTTTACACCATCTTTTACGTTAACATGAGCATCTTCTAAATGATTTACGCTTTTTTTGCATTTTTTGGATTTTTAGCTTGTTTTATGTCATGTAAATGTTGTCTTGTTTGTTATTCTAGCACATGTTTGCCTTATATGCCATTATGTTTTACATGGTTAAAAATGCTATTTTGATGCCTCTCTTTTGTGTTTGTTGATTGTAAGAATATGATTTTTAACCAAAACCCCTAATGTTAAGCCTATGCTACCTTTAATAGATAGAGACTAGCATAGATTTAAAATTTTCACTAAATTAGTCCTCTAATCTTAAGGATAAATCAAGCTTTCCAATTCATGGTTAAATAAGCTCAAAAATATTATTTTTCAAAAAAAATAATCCTTTTATTTGTTAAAATTGTTAGGTCTTGACTTTGAGTTCAACAACCATTATTTGTGTCATGGTCAATGGATTGTTTCATCATCCTAAACTACAGTGAGATTGTGAAATGAACTCGTGAACATGTCACCATTTTTCTGTGTTATAGATGTTTAGATGTCCTTAGATTGAGTATGACCTTGAGAAACCCCAAAAAAATCGAATAATGCCTTGCTTTTGCCCTGGCAACACTGTAGTCCTGATTTGAGAAATCATTTTTGAACCCTAAATGATTTTGTTTAGAATTTTTGATATTTTCCCTTAAAAGCATTACATCACCTTTCCAATGACATCTTTTTCGCCTTCAAATCATTCTGAATGTAGAGTTATGATTTTTTAAACTAATAGTGTTCGAAACCCTTAAAAACAATGATTTGCATTTTATTTAAGCCATTTTGGCCCATCAGATGATTTTTTTCAAAATTTTTAAATATTCTTCCTAAAATCTGCATGTAGTTTACTTTCAAGAAAAGTATCATTTTCAATTTAATGAACTCAAATAAGTTTAGAGTAATTTCTCAAAATCCATTACACCATTTCCCTACACGCACTGTCAATGCTAAAACAACCTTAAAATTAAAAATTAAGTCTTCCTAAAAAGTGATTTTCTAAGATTTATGGAATATTTTTATATCAATCTTTATTAAGTCACCTTTCCAAGGTGTTTTCTCTACCTCTAAAAGCCTTCGGATGAGCCTAAAATAAATTTGGGAAAGGGAATGATGTGA
Source organism: Adansonia gregorii (assembly GCA_038382025.1). Taxonomy (NCBI): domain Eukaryota; kingdom Viridiplantae; phylum Streptophyta; class Magnoliopsida; order Malvales; family Malvaceae; genus Adansonia; species Adansonia gregorii. The sequence goes on along the minus strand of JBBYHO010287775.1, from coordinate 15,918 downwards.
TGTTGTCCCTTGTTTTTGGAATAAAAAAATCAAATTAAATTTCCCAAACCCTTTTTTGGAGACATTTGAATGTGTAGAATATGTTTGGTTAACTCCCCATGGAATCCCATACTATAACATAAGTACTTTAGCTTGAATCTAAGCCAAAACAAAAATCAATTTTGTTTAAATTATTGATTTTAATTTCCAAAATACTTTTTCCTGCCAAAATTTGAATTCTTTTTCCTGAAACTACCCAGGTCTCTTGATCAAAATTTTTTTCCAAAAATTACTAAAATTTCTTTTTTTGGGGATATTGCAACCCTACTTTTCGAGGGAATACTATAACAGCAATTTCTGAAGGGATACTACAACTCCATTTTTTTTAAAAAAAAATCACCAAAAAACTAAACTTTCTCTTTTTAGGACTTTCTCGGACCTTTTAATTAATTTTTTTTTCACATCTTAATTGACTATCGAGTCTAATTACATCTTAATATTGTCATTCTAGTTATTACTCAGTAATCGAAGTCAATTACGAGACACATTTTAACCGTCCCTCCTTTTTATGTTTCTTTTTGTGTTTATTTTGTGCAATTCTTATTATTATCTTTTTGGTCTTAATAACAGGTTTTCTTCATGATGCTCATTTTGCATTCATGTTTCTGAAATCATTTTCAAAGTTTACAAGGTAATGTTTCATGTCTGTATCTTTTCAGTGTTTGACATGGAATCCCTAGTTTTCAAAATTAATTCGAAAAACATATTTGTCAAAAAATCCCTGTGTTTCCTACCTTTTCGGGGTGCATACATGATTTAAATCTTTTTTATTTAAAATCCAAACTTATTTTATACAAAATTCATGCATAAAATGGGATTATATCAAAATAATGACAAGTCAAAACTGAGATAACCAAAACCTAAGTAAGATATGGCTAGATGGTACTAGTTTCGGGCGCCGTGGGGGTGCTAATACTTTCTCACGTGTAACCTACTCCTAAAGCCAACCAATGAATCTTAGGACCTTGTAGACTATGGAATTGATGTTTTGAGTTTTGTATCTTGGAATATTGGTTTCAATAGGCAGCCGGTCATGCCTAGCCCAAAATGATCAATGGTGACTTTAAGTTTTTAGCCACTTGGTGGTAAGATTGGTTGGATGAATGATTCGTTCGATAGTTTTCCCCTCGATGTCACCATATCACACCTAGTTTAAATCCATATCAAGAGATAACTCAAAGGCCAATATACATTTTAAGTCATGCGCCTTACTATTTGGGTGATCTAGGTGTCATGCAGGGAAAGCACATCGCAATAGCTTGGTGACTCCATTAGGGACCTCATTTAGAGAGTTAAGCCTACAACTATCGTTGTCTTAATTATTTCTCAGTTCCCTCGATTTTTGGTCATTATTTACTTATAATCTCTCTTTGGTCTTTATCTATTAATATTTTGCTTTCCATGATTTTATGTCCTATACTTATTAGGGACTACCTAGTTCTCGAATAAATACTAATTTGATAAGTATGGTAACAAGGGGTAAACAAAAAGCTTTTATTGTTTCCCGAACATACACTATGCATAAGCATTTGCATTAGATCTTTGCCAAACTCCATGGTGAGATTAGGGCCCAAATGATTAGGACAAAGTGAGCTATGCACCTTTATGAGTAACCCTCAATATAGGCATAGCAATACCTTTCGGGGTGTAAATTACCTATATCTCTTATGAGTGCCCTAACACATTTGCATAGGGAAATACATCCATTGGATCAAACCCACTTTGGCAAGCTCATGATAGGCCTAGGATCATAATGTCTTGAGTGTCCTCACCAAATGGTAAAGCGATTCAAAGATTTAGGCATAAACTTAAACACATATAATAAGCCTTATAAGCCTAACTAGGTTAAACCATGCCGAAATGTTGCTAGAATAACCTGAAGAATACGAGCACTTAGGGAAACACTTCTTAACTTTACTTTTATATATCATAGTCATGTAAGTGATGATGAACAAACATGGTCACCTATACTTGTTGTTTCATACGTTAAAAGACACCTCACATTTCACTTACTTCGCTGAGGCATGTTGTTGTCCTATCTGACTAATGGCTAACCTTTGTTAATAAGTAGGTGGTAGCAAATGAATATCATCACTTGCAAAGCCCTATACCATCCAAAAAAGAGTCACTCAAACAAAATAAGTTGTTGTGTCCGAATAATGGCTTAACGCATATTTGCCATAAAAGGTCATGAACGAATATCACCCTGTAACTGGTTATTTTTATCCTCATGAGGTACCATGTCACCTCTACAAAGGTATTTTTATCCAAACATGCCGTCATGATATCTATGTGTATTTAGTTGATCATAACATCTATGAATGTCAAGGTTGCCCCTAGGCACTATAACACCTATTGTACGGTGAATTTTTGTGATTTATTTTCGTATCCATTCTTTATTTCTTATTCTTACTTGTATTTATTTTCATAGTCATTAAACTATTTCTTTTTTATTTGTGATCAGGGCATGCATTATAACATCCTAATCATCATCACAGGAAAATCAGCTATAGGTTTAGTGTTTAAAAAAAGAGTGTTTGTCATGGACCAACAGTCCACTTCTATTTTGAAGTCTTTTAAAAATGTCCAAGCATGGTTAGAGCAATGATAGTGTGAAGATAGGGATGTTTCAAGTCCAAGTATGTCTCAGACAATGCATAAAAGGTCAAGATGGTGTACCACTAGAATATTTGGCATGATCTGAAGACATATGGGCTAGTTGGAACAATATCGAGAGGGAATCATTCATAAAAAAGTACAAAGACATAGCTCTCTTGCTATAAGTCCATTTAGATGTTGGCTTGGTGCAAGCAGCTTCTCAGTTTTGGAACCCGAGATGCCAATGTTTTACCTTGAATCAGGAAAAAAATGAGTGCCCATAATTGACAAATACATGGCATTATTTAATATCAAAAGGGCTAGTCTAATAGTGTATATTGCAAATTGATGCAATCTTCAACTTTTAAGAAAAGGTTAGCACAAATACTCGAAGCCACGGAGTTATGGATTGAGGCCATATAAAGACAAAAAGGACTTGTGAGTGTATCTTTTGGGCTAGTCTAAAAGAAGCGACGACGAGCACTTCGGATATAAGGAAAATTTAAGATGTCTATACTCTAGCAATATACGAGTTGATCATATTCTCCACGACTTTGGGTTATGTGGAGTTAGCAATAGCGAATTTCTTTTCCTCATTGTGTTGTAATATTAATCTCACACCCTCTATAGCTATTGAGACTATTCGAGCCATTAATTTTTTCAAAAAAATAAGGATGGGTCGATTCATTAGATGTGCCCCATTTTTTCATAAATGGCTTGTCAGCCACCTTTGCATTGAAAAAAAGATAATGTTATAAAATTTGTTGCCTAACTTTAGCCCTATCTCTAAGGTCTTCAAGAAAGAATGGCCCCAAGGCAAGTTTGAAAAGCAATGGGTCAAGAAAGTCTAGAATCTCAGAGGAAAATGGTAGCTTGAAAGGCCCCTTGGTTCTCACCCCAGACAATCATATACCTATGCAGAGATTATAGTGACATGCTGCTTATAGGATTATAGGGATGCACTAGCTACGTACCTATCCTAGTCCTATGACAATTTTAGTGCCAACAATCCATCTCTTTCATTCAAGACCTTGAGCATTGGGACTTTGATTATGGGGAGCCTTACTACAAGTTAAAAGTTCAGCTAGCCTTTTATGCATGGAGACAAACCTATTGTATATAGAGTTATTAGATAAGAAATAGTATGACTCTGAGATATGATGATTGGAAAATCCATCGCATCAATGATCTTTTACCCCTATCCTATGTTGGAACATCATAAGTACTAGTTGGAGAACTTCCCTCTAAGATCAAATTGCTCAAGTGTGAATTTAAACAAGAAAAGGAAACCTTCACCAAGGAAATCACCCATTTAATGGAAGAAAAGAGTCAACTAGAAATAAACATATATCTTTGAGATGGTGAAATGATCTGTGTTGCTAAAGAGAGAAATCACTTCAAGGAGGATCTCGAGAATCTAACGAAAGACTATATGGCACTTAGTAAAGCAAGCAAGCCATGAAACCTTGGCAAGTCATCAGCTAAATGAAAGGTAGAGGTTGCTGCCCTAAAAAAGGAGCTGCATCGATGGAAAGAAGAGGCTAGGTTAATAAAGCAAAGCCTGTTAAAACATGTGCCATTGCATCAACTGATCAAAGAAAAAATAAAAGTCTATAAGCCCAAGTGCGAGATTTGAGAACAACCAGGGTCATAAATAAAGTCCAATCACTCAAAATTCAAGAGTTAGAATAATCTTTGCAAACTTATCAGATCTACATTCAGGACTAACGAGAGCCTCGGAACTATGACAACAAGAATGGCAGCAAATGATTAAACATGCATGTTAGAACCATCAATACCACCATTGTTGTTCCACCGAATAAATTCAAATAGCATAAGTAGAGATAGATGACATAATCAAGATGGCTAGGTCTTTGAGACAAGATATCTTGCCTATCGAAGATCATGAACAAGAGCTACTTAAGCATGTGATCAAGCAATGTAATTTTGTTAGGCACTTTTGAATGTAATCACATGTGATCATATGTAATCAAACTATTTTTTTTACTTTATGAAAGATGTTATTGGTGAGGCTATCTCATAATGTAATTGTTCCCCATGGATTTGCATAACAAACTTAATTCTTTTATTGCTTTATTCATTGATGTTAATGGTCATTGATTATTATGATTGCCTACCTATAATTATCTCATCAAACATAGTCATGGCATATCATAAAAAATCTAATCCAACAATAATCTAGAATGTTAGGTGCTTTGAAACATAAAATCCATCATTTATCACCAATATAATACTCGTGGATGTCGAAAAGCCATGTAAAATAACCTTCAAGCCTGTATTGAATGACTGGAACTCATGTATAAGGAGTTTCAAGAGAAATCACTTCATAAAAATAAGGAACTCTATCCTCAGATTATGAAATTAACTAAGCTATTGTTTAAGGCTTTGAATGATAAAAGGCAAACAAGCATTGTTGACATGAGAAAAGAAATTAATCAATCCTAAAAGTAACTTGAATAGTGGTAAATGCTCATAAAGATGAATCACATGAATAGAATCTCTAACAGTGCCAATCCCACTAGCTCAACCATTCATTTACATTAACCTGACAACATCATGCCATCTAGTTCAAAGATTTTAAGGTGTAGGCCCTTAACTAACAAGACCTATAGTCCTATGTGAAGATAGTAAAGAGTGTCCCAAAAAACTTTGCATATGTAGTAATATTGTGTGGAATGATCAATAAGGCCAAAAGTGACTTGATCAAAAAAGATAACTTTAAGGGCAACCGAAAAGAAAATATCAAGGCTAAACAATCAAAACCTAGTGTTGGAACTAGCTCACTCCAAGTTCATAGTAAATCAACTGTGAATAAAGTAGGTATTGAAGATGGTTGTGTGATTAGAAAGAGAATATAGAAAGTTAAGACGCAAATGAATCTAGTAAATCCTAATACAAGTTGAATTAGTCAATGGGTTTAAAGGACAGAAGAGGATCCACTGATTTTTGTGACTTCTATACCATCTACGACCACATTCTTTGAACATGCAAAGAGTTTTATACTATGATCTAAAAAATTATGAATGAAAACAGCAGTGAATTCTACAATAAAAAATGAGCCTTCCTCACTAAGTGAGCAAAGGTAATTGGTCTTTTTTGATAACTGACCAAGGATCAAAGTTACCCTTATTCGGCCTACTCCAAAGATGATTATTCAGCTTCCATCCTTTTTTCCTTATAAAGATAATAAGGCAATTCCCTAGAAGTATGAAAATGATACTTTAATCATTAGAGAATCTAGCCAACAAGCAGCTAATGTTGACTTCTTAAGGTTAAGCCACCTAACTCGAATTGGTAGATGTTATGCCTTAGTTGCATAAGGAAAAAAAACTTAGCAAAAAAGCTCTTATCCCTCAATCACTAAAGTCTCTAACAAAAAATCAGATTCAGTAGTTGTCAAAAAGCTATTGAGTGAGGAAGAAGTTACAAAACTCCTTATGTTCATCAAATATAGCGAATACAGACACCACTGCTCGATTGACCTTTGATCCTATATCTATCAATTTTTTGCAAGTCTTTTTGTTGTATGGTGGGTCAACACAATGAGTCAAGAAGGGAAAAAAACAAACTATCTACTATTTGAACAAAAAGTTCATAAAGTGTGAAAACAACTACTCTACATTTTAAAACTATGTTATGCTCTAGCATGAAATGCTTAAAGGATAAAATAATATATGCTGTACCACACTACTTAGCTAATCACCAACTCGACCTTATTAAATACTTATGTGAGGTCCCTGCCTTGTCAGAGAGATTGGCTAGGTGGTAAGTCTTGCTCTTTCAGTATGATATTATCCAAGTGAACCACAACACCATTAAAGGTAGTGCGGTAACTAACTTCTTGACAAGCTAAGCAATAAATGAGTATCATCCTTTAGGTTTTGAGTTTCCATATAAAGAATATCTAAGGCAAAAATACTCTAAATTGCAACCAATCTTGGAAAATGGACTTTACTGAAGCTTTAAATTCATCGGGGTAATTTTGATCTCACCTAATGGAAATGGCTACCCTTTTAATGCTGGACTAAACTTCGATTTACTGATAACATAACTAAATAAGAAGCTTGTGTCATATGACTCCAAGCCGTAAAGGGGCCTTAAAACTTTGCAAGTACTTGGGGATTTAGCTATAGTAATCTATTAGCTTCGAGGAGAATGGAAGACCGAGATGCTAAGCTAGTCCAATATGAAAATCTAATCTCTAAACTAAGATAGGACTTCAACAAAATTAGCTTCTAACATTTACCTTGAAAGAAAATCAATTAGCTGATGCTTTAGCAACCTTAGCCTCTATGTTCAAAGCAAATCAAGAATTAGAGGTCACCCCCGTTTAGATGATATCCATGAAACTCTTGCACATTGCCATGGCATAAAGGAAGAAAAGGATAGACCATGGTATGAAGATATTTTTTGGTACATTAAGGGCCAACAATACCCTGAGCATGCTACCAAAACTTATAAGAGAACCATTTGAAAAATGGCCATAAATTTTATTCTAGATGGTAGAATTTTATATAAAAAAGGCTAGGCTCAACTGCTACTCCATTGTGTGGACGCTATAGAGCCCAAAAAAACTTTGGAAGAAATTAATGAAAGAATCTACAGTATGCAAGCTAGTGAATATTAAATGGCAAAAGAAACCATAAGATTGGGCTACTATTAGTTAACTTTTGGAAAAAACTGCATCGACTATGACTAAAAAAGTAACAAATGCCAAATTTACGTAGAAAAAAATCAATGTCCCACCATCACTTTTACATGTCATGATAGCTCCATGGCCTTTCTCTATATGGGGCATGGACATGATTAGACCCATCACTCTTAAACCTTATAGCGGGCATTGTTTCATCTCGATCACTGTTGACTATTTCACCATGTGGGTACAAGCTCCTTCATATGCCAACGTTAGCAAATCTGTTGTGTGAAAAATTGTAAAATGAAACATCATATATATATATATAGTCTCTCTAAATAGATTATCATGGACAATGCATGCAACCTAAAAAACAAAATGATCAGGTAGTTTGCTTTCTCAGTTCCAGATTCAACATCATAATTCAATCTCGTATTACCTAAAAATGAATAGGAAAGTTGAAACAACTAATAAAAACATCAAGAAAATAGTTAAGAAAATGGTTGAAATGTATAAATATTGGCATAAGAAGCTACTTTTTGCGCTACATGCCTACTACATAGTGGTTTAGACCTCTACAAATGCTACCCTATTTTCTTTAGTCTACGACATAGAGATTGCTTTACCTATTGATATTGAGATCCCCTTACTCAAGGTCTTAATGGAATCATAACTTGAAGAAGTCAAATAGGTTAGGGACCAATATGAGCAGCTCAATATCATTGATGAGAAAAAGGTGAAAGCTATCTACCATGGGCAAATGTAACAAAAGTGCATAATGAAAGCCTGCAACAAAAAAGTCTATCCTTATCAATTTTAAGAAGGTGACCCAGTGCTTAAAAAAATCCTCTCAATCCATAAAGACACTCAGGGAAAATAGACTCCAAACTGGAAAGTGCCTTACATGGGAAATGTGTATTTTTTGGAGGAGCCTAATCTTAATTGAGATGGACTACAGAGATTTACCTAATCCTACCAATTCTGTTCCCTTAAGAAATACTATGCCTAATAAGATTTTAGGATGAAAACCTAAAATAGTGTCCTATAATTCTTATTTTTCAAAAAAATCTTGAATGAAAACCTAAAAGAGCGTCTGGGAAAACAAATCCATTTAAGTTAAAAACCTAAAAAAGTGACTTAAGTGACCAAACTCTCCCTTACTTAAAACTTGACCGAATCTAAACTTTACCAGCTTAGACTGACATTAACCTAATTAATCCACCTTGCTATCACCAAAACACCAAATCATAACCTATTCCACTTATTCTAATCTAATCTACGTAATAAAACCTTATTTTCACCCAAATTTGGAGAGAAAATGAGGTGCTTACCCAACCCTGAGGTAACCATCACATCATGAGGGCAATCTAAAGGATCTTCTTATGGATTAACTGATATTGAAGGCTTGACTATTTGAGAAAGGCCTACACAAACACTTAGTGGGAGATTCATCTCATTAGCATTAGGGACCTAGCTATCAGAAAATCATTTTGAACACTTGTGTATCTTAAAATCTTTCATAATCTTGGAATTTGTCATAACTTGTACTCTTTTTCTTTTAAATGGAATGCAATTACTTGATTTCTTGTAATTCTTATTTGTAACTCCTGCATTCTATGTTGCATCTTGCTTATCATTTAATTGATAATGCTTGATAAATGAACAAAACTAATAATAAGATTTCTAGCTTACTTTAAAAATGACAGAAACTTTATAGGAACTTTATTTCATGTCTAAATATTAAGAATAAACCTTGGAACCATAGTCAATCTTACCCTTAGATCTCTTCATCTAGAAAACATATTCAAAACCTTTTCCTCAGCTAACCCAACTTAAAGGTATAGGGCAAAAGTCTTATTTTCATATTATAGAAACACTGAAAATTCATATCAGTCTACCCAGACACTAAAAGATAGCCTCTGAATCAAAATTGACAAGATAAATCCACCAAACCTACCAATAAATTTAACTTAACAAAAAAATACCCAAACATGAGCTAATCAAGCTCAGGATCCTTCCTTCACAATTACGTGCCATCCATACCTTCCAAAAACAACCTTAACATTCAAAGCTTTTAAAAATCCAAAGCAAGATTGGTGAACCATAGGGTAAGGGTTACCTGATTAAACTTGCAGAAGAGCAAAGAACTAAAAGAGCCACAACCTACCATCGAATTAGGCTTTTACAACCATCATTTTTGCATCACTCAAACATGCATTTGCATTTTCATGCATCATTTATACAATAATTAATAGTTTTCAAGTATAAACTCCTACTTCCAAAAGTCAAACTAGCAAAGAACCTCAAATATAGATTTTTGTTTTTGAAAAGCCTTGAAATGCTCCAGGTAAGAATCCTTGACCTTATTAGCTTGCAAATCAAAAAGCCATTTAGGAAAGGTACCTAAACTTATATCCTTTAGTCCATTATGAGATGGATACCTACCCTTTTTCAGCCCACAAAGAGCCAGACATATTCCCTCGTAGTCCATAAAGAGATAAATGTAAATCCTTTCAGTCCATAAAGAGATAGATGTCTATTCCCTCTTTTAGTCCGCAAATAGTAGACAATAATCAAGTCTGTCTACAAAGAGTTAGGCACCGATAGAGTTTTTTTGCAAAGAGTCAAGCACCAATAAAGTTTGTTGACAAAGAGCTAAAAAATAATCAAGTCTATTCACATAAAGTCGGACACCAATAGAGTCTGTCCATAAAGTGCTAGGCACCAATAGAGTTTGTCCATAAAGAGCTAGGCACCAAATAAATTTGTCCACAAAGGGTTGGTACTAATAGAATCTATCTGTAAATGAGTTGGGCACAATCTACTCTACCTACAAAAAGTTAGGGACCAACTGAGTTTCTCCATAAACGGCTTGGCACCAATAGTGTCTGTCCATAAAAAAATTAGGCATTGTTCGAGACTGTTAACAAAGAGTTGGGCACCAATCAAGTTTGTCCATAAAAAATTAGGCACCAATCGAGTCTATCCATAAAGAACTAGGCACTAATAGAGTTTGTTAACAAAAAAATTAGGCACTAATAGTGTCTATCCATAAAAAGCTAAGTGTTAATAAATTTCATCCCCAAAGAGCTAGGCACTAATCGAGTTTGTCCACAAAGAGTTAGGCATCAATTGAGTTTGTAGGAAAAGGGCCAAGCACTAATTACGTCAATCTACAAATAGTTAGGTACTAATTAAGTCAGTCCATAAAGACGTAGGCATATATCAAGTTTATCCACAAAGAGCTGGGCATCGACTAAGTTAAAGTTCACATCAGTTTGCGCTTATCTAGAGGTTAAACCTTAGGAAAAATCCAAAAGCCTAGTGAAGAGGCTAAACCTCACAAAACCTATCTAAACTTTTATTGGAATCGCCATCTATGTATTGTGATCATCATGGTGAAACTTTAGTTAAATCTTATTTTGGCAGGCATATAAAAGGACTATTTTGCCTTGAACAAAAAAATGTCCCTTTGTTTTTGCCTTATTCTTGATACTCAGCAACGGCCAAAGAGAGGCAATTGTAGTACCTTATTTTGTCAAAACCAACATTAAAGGCATTAAAGGTTTCATTTCGAGTCATCATCAGGGTTATTCAAATGAGCACAGTTAATTTCTCATTATTCCCAGCTAAAGTAAGGTGTTTGGAGAGTCAAAGGCAAGCAAAATCCATATTTATGCATCCATGTCTTGATACATGAATAAGAGGTATTGATATAAGATGCCATGCCATTTGTATTAACATAAAAGTGTTGTGTATCCATATACAAGTGTTATGGTATCGATATCGGGTTATTTCAAAGCTAAAATCATAACTTTGGGCCTATTTGCATCGATACAAGCTATGAGGTATCGATATAAGAAAAATTTTTATGCTTGGTATTGATAAATTACTCTTCGTATCAATACCAAAAGCCAAAAATACCTATGGTATCGATACAGGACTATTGGTTTTGATACATGAAGGTCTTTGGTATCAATATAGAGTCCCTTGTATTGATACCATAAGGAAAAATGCATCTGTTTCATGCCATTTTCACAACTTTTCATTATACCATCAAAATATAAATTTGGACATGACTTTGGCCACAAAATCATTCAATTTCAAACAAAAACATTAAAAATCATGTGAACTTCATTCTTGTACTTATGATTTGGCTTAACAAATTTTTAAGCCCGAAAACCACTCAAAAATAAAATATTTTCATGCATTGCATGGTTCATTTAAGTGCATGCTTAGTTTTTCTCCCTATTGCAGACTTTCTCAAACTCATTGCTCTATTACTTTGCTTGTCAAAACCAATAGAAAGAATGATAGCTGCATATAGTATAGGAAAACCCAATAATGCGCTCGTTTTTGGCTCTTCAACATTGGCTAAACCTTTGTTATAAAAGAGCCAATTTTGGCTTAGCAGAGGACTTGTACAAACACTCACCAAATCTCACTTAAAAAAAACCTCCATTTTCATAGCTTTCTTAAGCAACCTCTAAAAACCTTTCAAAAATGTCCATCTTCTACTCTTTTTACCACCAAATTCCTCCATATACATTATGATACCAAAAAGCTCATCTTGGTCACTTTTTCTTGCTCATCTATAACAAGTAAAGAGAAAAAAGTGAGCTAAAACTAGAAAATAAAAAAAAACCATAGAACGCAAAAGTTATAGCTTTTTGGATATCAGGAAAAAAGGAGTTTTGCAAACTTTGTTCTTATATTTTTGCACTTTTCTCCTATTTTCTTTGCATTCGTATACATCTTATGTCATTTTAGCCCAATACTTATAAAGCCATAACTTTTCCAAGAAAACATGCATCTTTGAGTTTCTTCTGGTGATATTTTGAGTTCTTTATTCCTTGATGTTGTTTAAATGCCAAAAACTTACATTTTTCTTAAATCATCTTGGAACAGTCACTGTGTTTTAATTCTTGGCATTCTTCACCATCTTTCATGCATAATATTGGATGATACATTGATATTTCAAGATGATTAGATGTTTCATTGAGTTTAGTGATGTTTTATTATAGCTCGATGGCATAAAAATCATGTCTTTTTTTTAATACTATAAAACTTATCCACCACTTGTTTCATGCCATGGAAACACTTTCTCACATGTTCATACCATCTTTTATGTTAACATGAATATCCTTTTACTGGTTCATGCATTTCTTTTCATTTCTTGCATTTTTGTCATGTTTTATGTGATAAAAATGTTGTCATATTTGCAATTTTAGCATACATTTGACTCATGTGCCAAGTTTATGTGCTTTACATGATTAAAAGTGCTATCTTGATGCCTTTTTTTTGTGTTTATTGGTTGTAAAAATTTGATTTTGAATGAAAATGCCCGAAGTTAAGTCCATGCTACCTCCAACAGATGGAGAATAGCATCAGTTTAATGTTTTCAATAAACTGGTCCTCTAGTCTTAGGGATAAATCAAGCTTTTCAACTTTGGATTCATAGTTAAAAGAGCTCAAAAATACTATTTTTCAAAAGAAAAATAACCCTTTTATTTGCTAAAAATATTAGGCTTTGACCTTGAGTTTAACGCCTTTATTTATGGCATAGTCAATGGGTTGTTTCATCATCCTAAACTACTATGGAATTTTGGAATGAACTCAAGACACTCATGTCACCTTTTTCTCTGTGTCACAAATGTTTGGATGTCCATAGCTCAAGTTTGACCCCAAGAAATCTAAAAAAAATCAAATAATGTCCTATTTTTTCCTTGACAACATTATAATCATGGCTGGAAAAATCATTTGTAAACCTTCAATGATTTTTTCTAGAATTTTTTTATATTCTTCTTTAAAAGGCATCAAATTACCTTTTTAACAGTATCTTGTTTGCCTTTGGATCATTCTAGATGAAGAGTTATGAATTTTTTAAAGTAATGTTGTCTAGAACCCTTGGAATCAATGATTGGCATTCTATTTGGATCATTTTGGCCCATCAAATGATTTTTTGAATTTTTTAAATATTTTTCTTGAAAGTTATATGAAACTCCCCTGGTAAAAAGCTTGAAACTTGTCAAAGTAGAGCCTTTATTGGTGATGAGATTTCTAGTATATTTTTGTGCATTTCATGCATACCTTACATTACTCAATGATGCCATTGGTAAATCTCCATGACAAATTTTTCATATGCATGTCATCGTTTCATCTCATAGATGAACATCACCATTATAGTCATTAAATATATGTATACATCCATTTATGGCATACAAACCTGAGGGGTAAAGCGATAGTCCATAGATGCAAAAAACTTGTCTAAATGAAGCTTCATTGTCCTTTAGGGAGGTGTTAAAATTGGTTAAATCATTGGTCATGGAAAATGAGTGATCAGGCCACGTAGACTGAATCAAACTTATTTATAAAGAGCCACAAGATCAAATGCTCTGGAGGCAAAACAAGATAAAAGCTTAAGTCATGAAGCTAATACAAACATTAATGACTATAATGAAAGAAAAAGGTTAGCCTGGTGCTATGAACATAGGAAAGGAACCAACAATCCAAGCTTAAGTCATGAATCTAATAAAATCGTTGGAGCAATCTAGTGGCACCAAAGATACACTTAATTAGGATGGGATACCCAAAAATAGTAGCCTCATAAAACCTCAATTTTGCCAGAACTCTCAATCATCTCTATGAACTCGGTAACAGCTCCACAATTATCCCCAGGATGCCATGAGGTAGGCAAAGGATTTTTACCAATTGATCTTGCAGTCTCAAACTCAGACCATCTAGTGTAACATGAAAAATCAAACAGTTTGAAACAAGCCAGTGCATCCAAGAACACTAGTAAATATTAATATATGGAAAAGAAGCTTAAGGCCAAAGAAGGAGCATATAGGTTTGGGACCATAAATGTTAGTTCCCTCACTCTATTAACCAACCGAATCATTTTTTTAAAGTTTAAAGCACTAGATTTTTTAGAAGTACAACAGGACTACAAATCCTATCGATCACATTTAAATGTACATAAAAAAGATGGCCAAGTATAAGGATAATGAAAAGCTCCTAATCATTGTTTCCAAAATAGCTTGATTAAGGCAAATGGTTAGTGGTATAATAAGGAGGAAATAGCTAGGATCTAATCATGAGTTAACCTTGTGAGGGCTTTCTAGATTAATATCAAGATGTCTTTGATTAGGCTCTTGATTGTTTCTCTATCATGAAAATTAAAAAAAAGGCTATTAAAAACTTCTAACAATTTACCCGAAGATGAAGGGTAAAGGCTACACAAGTACATCCAACCTTGACTGAAAAAGAAATGACTAGGTATTTCATTGAATCGCTAGATGCTTCTTTCGATAAAAAGCTTATGGGAAATGTTACAAGGAATTTCACCAACTTGTTACGTCTAAGGAGACGATTGAAAATGCATTCAAAAGTGGAAAGATCAAAACAAGTAAAACCTTAAAGCTAAGGGAATAAAGGTACTTCCAAATGAAAGAGAATAGGTTAAAGCCTTAATCTATGAAGGACAACCAATAGAAAGTTCTACCTTACATCACCTGTATGCTACATGTCAACCTAGTCACCTACTTAGGGATAATGTCGCATCTAACCCGTACTCAAGTTTTAGCTCATCAGTATTTCTTCCAATGCATAACTCAATACCCATGCTCCCATTAGACATGTCTATTCGCCAAAAGGTTTAGAGAATACTCTTAAAAGATAATAGGGCTGTCAGGACAAGATCCCCATAAACTTGATTCTAGTATCATACATAGAGTTATTCCTTTAGGTTATCCAAGATTAGTTGTTTACACTAATTTACTCTAAGCCTTTAAAGCAACCTTACCTAAAAGGCCATGATACCACTGTTACTTATGGCTACCACATAAAAAACATAAGGTATTCCATAAGAGCGCGAAGTTTTAAAGAGAAAAGTATAGTAGTTGGTCAAAGCAAGGTTATTGGATTTCGATCAACTATAAGGCAAGATAAGTGAATCTAGGTTAATAGATGCATTCTAATTTGGCATACTTTATGTAGAAAGCTTTTGTCCTTTGATTGACATTGTTATTTTCATGAAATAAACATGTTTTGAATGTTGAATCAAGTGTTTAATGAAACCATGATATTGGAATGTCTCAAGAACACTGATGATTGCTTGCATTCTTCAAAGTTTTCCCATGTATAAAATTAACTAATTAAAAAACTCAAGACTTCAAGAATCATTTTAAGTGTCACAAAATGCATGGCTATACCAGAAATATCAAACAAGTAAAGGTTTGACCCAGGCTAAGAGTGATAAACACTAATTTTTCAAAATTTATAGACTCTCTTGGAAATCTGACAAATATGATATTCTTTTGCAATTAAAACGGTGGTAATTTGATATACACCAGGATTGTGCAAAAAACATCTATTTTTTCTTAACAGATCAAAATTTAGGTGTCAAAATCCCACCCCATAAGCTTCTCAAATCACATTTTGGGCCAACACTATAAAATTGCCTTGTGTCTCTAGCAAAAATCCTTGGACTATTGATAGACCTTTAGGTGGTGAATGAAATCAAGAAGGGGGGTGAATTGATTTCTCAAGATTTTGATAAATTAAAATTTTGGTAGACAAACTTGAGAAATCCAAACAATAAGCTTTTGGAGTGTGATTTTAGTGAA
>JBBYHO010287667.1:3728-17270 GCA_038382025.1 Adansonia gregorii | reverse complement strand
AGCTTGGATCAAACCTACAAAAGCCTCTGTGAGGCAGGAAATCATCTTCCAAAGCAACTTCCTTGTCCTTGTCAATCTCATAAAGCTCTAGAGGGTTCAGATTTCTGTTACGTATGGCAGCAACATAAACCTTGAAGCAAACCAAAACGTAAGCAGGGTTTTATCCATGTAGAGATAAACTATGAATAAAATTAACTTTTGACAAAGAGAACATGTAATTGATGTAAAAAAAAAAAAGAATTTTCCAGTACTGGCTTTCATATTAGAATTGATGAAGTTTTCATGCAAACATGGATGATTTCGAATTTTCGAGAATGACACTAGTTCCTCCAGCAACATGTATCCTATACAACGGCCATCCTGCCAGGGCAATGACGACACCCAAGAACATGGCGATGGCAGAGATCCCGAATTCCCATTCCCATCCTTGGTGATCATCAAGCCAGACAATGAGCGTTAAACTAGCCGCACCACCAAGGCACACGCCTAATAATAAAAGGTTGAAGAAGCTTGACATGTGCTTAGCCTCTCGAGGGCCTTTCTCGTCGAATTGGTCAGCTCCATGTGATGGCATGGCAGTTTTAATCCCTCCTGTTCCAGCAGCAACCAAGTATACAGCTGTGAAGAGAAATGCATCATCCCCACCTTTTAATTTGTCGCAGCGAGAAGTTGGATCAGAGACGTTACAAGGAGGTGGCTTGAGGCTTGGAACATGTGCTTGCACTGAGAGCAACGCTGGTCCCTAGATGTAATGATCATTCACAAACAAAAACAAATGAAGTAGGAATTTGTTTGTCAGATGCGTTCGGTTACCAACGCCCAAGTAGTATCTCTTAGGCCATTTCAATGGGAAAATGGACAATAATATAAAGAAAATTGATGATCAGATGTATCTAACATTACCAAAAACTCGATGAATCCTGAAATGAGGACAGTTTTAAATCTGCCAGTATAGCTGTCCGCGAGGATGGCAAACAGAATGGAAAGGATATAACCACTCCCCATGAAGTTGGTTAGAGCATTAGCTGCATCAGCTACTTCGAAGTGCAAGAACTCATTGAAGTAAGTCACCAGGTTCACGCCCAGATGAAGATTTGCCATGTTCTCAAATGCAAACATCACTGCTAACAACAAAAAATCATGTATACGAGTTAATGAACAAAGCTTTCCCTTTTGCAGTACTAACTATACTTACCTAAAATGAACAAAGCGGCTCTGGTTCCTCCATGCTTATACTTCACAGCTGTGTTCCCTTTCCATTCCACCTTGTCGTCAACAAGCTCAAGTTCCTCCTACAACAAAACCAGAAAAGTATTGAATTTTCTTTACCAAAAACAGAGTGCGTTAATGAAACGAGGAAAACAAGATCCAAAATACTCTTAATTAGCTTGCAGCTAGATCTTGTTATGGCTATTGGCTAGTGCAAAAGATTAATTATCAAATCAATGGTAGGACTACTAAGAAGAAATGAGAGAGCTTTGTATGTATATATAATGCTTCAAATATGGTAATATCGTTGTTGGGCGAAGACTAATTCATAGACCCGAAGACTCCTTTTTTGAAAGCGACTGCATCGCCAGCACAATATTTGAAACTTCACTAAT
The DNA here is from genome assembly GCA_038382025.1 of Adansonia gregorii. NCBI lineage: Eukaryota > Viridiplantae > Streptophyta > Magnoliopsida > Malvales > Malvaceae > Adansonia > Adansonia gregorii. The sequence goes on along the minus strand of JBBYHO010287667.1, from coordinate 15,666 downwards.
GAGCTATATTCCCACTAACAAAGATTGATCTAGCTTGGAATTAGCCTGCATGCATGCAAATAACGTAATGACAAGAAAATTGTATAGAATAATATTTTCTAGAAGTGTTGAACTGATTAAGAAACGAGATATAAAACAGAAGAAATGGGACAAGCAGAACTGCAGAAGGAATTAGCGCTTTATTCCAAATGAATCACAATGCTGCAAGCATTTGTCTTTGTTTGGCAGGCTTTATATTCTTCCGGACAGAAGGATGTGGGTCTCACTCGTATTTTATATAAGGTTTGCTAATGAGTCCACTTATTGCCCTCTTTAAGATTAGTGAATATTTTCTATTCATCATTTCTAATGCATTGGATGAAAATAATATCATTTATAAATAAAATAATTTTAAAAAGTATCCTTAAAATACTTGTTAGCAAAATCAAATATATCTTTATATGATACTTTAGGAAGTTTGCATTGCATTCTGATGTGGGGCCGATCGTGACTCATCAAAGAGAGCATTTCAGCATTTGTGTTTTTGTCAAGTAAAACTGAAAAAAAATGCTGATAAAACTCCTGACATAATACAAAGGATTGGATTCGCATATGATCTGGCATAGATATATAGGCCTAGACAACTTCGTGCATCAAGTGTTGCTCATATGGTGTCGTGTCACTTGCGGACCATGTCTGTTGTATCTGCAAGGTTTTATTAAGTCCCTTTTGAACCATGGCCGGCTTGAGTGTGTCAATTTAGGCAAATATTTTACAGGGTCCGGCTTTAGATATAAACTAAATAATAAATACTTCAGATCTAACTATTAGCGTCATGAGGCAATTTATATAGATGAAATTTGAGTAATGTCATTTGCAACTGAGATTATTAACGGTTTAACTCGAATTGATTTAAATCATATTTAATATGTAATATTTTAATTTTTTTAAATCAAACTGAATATCATATAAAATTAAATTGATTCAAACCAATATTTTAAATTTTTTTAAAAAAATATTTTATAGTATATTAAAATTTTTTTTTGTTTCACTAACAAATAAAATATTTATTTTTATATTATAAAATTTAAAACTAATTAAAAATTAAATAAAAATATAATTAAGTTCGAACAATTACTAGTCTTTTAAGTTATAAACTGAAAACCGTACCGAACATTAAAGTTTGGATCAGTTTTCGATTTTTTTGCTCACCCCTAAATACAGTAGTGACATGAACAAGATCATTCAACAATGATGTGCAATCTTCAAAGGGGAAGAAAAACGATCACTTCGTATAACAATGTTATGTTTATTGCATAGCATACATAGCCAGGTTTTCTAATGATCAAATTTTGAAACTAAATTGAGGAACTGAGTTAAAATAACCTAATACTGTGACTATCAACTGTAAGGAAAAAATTTTAAAAAAAGGATCACAATGTACAGAAGAACGAAAGAACGATGATCACCTGTGCAAATAATGCTTGACTATGCTTACAAGTAGAAAAAGGGTAATCCTACCAAAAGAAAATAGTGGATCAGTAATTCAGCAATGAGTACTTAATGCGCAATACAATCTTCCCCTTGTCCACCCCAAGCTTAGCCCCTGTAACCAACCAATCACCTGGACTATCCTGTGGTCCTTTTGACATTTCAGTCGAGTCCACGATTTTGGCCAGTTTCCCAGCATGGCTTGAACTATCTTCCTTCTTATCATCACAAGTTCTCTCATTTGAAACTGATGATGAAGAACCATCGGTCCTGTGTCCATTGGAAAGGCTAGAGGGACTATGATCCCATACAGATCGCCTTATCGTGCACCCTGGTACTTTGGAGAAGAGGAGTTTCAGGTGTAATACATTTTTGGAACCGAAGTCCCAAACACCAAGCTGAGCGCCTGTGACAATGTGAACGCCGGAGAGGTCTCCAATGCAAGTGTCGGTGTGTTCTATTGGTGCAGTGCTTACCTGGGAGAAGTTTTTCCACTTGATGGGTTCGAACCAACGGCTGTCTTGCTCCTCAGGACCTTTCCACTTCGGTGCACCTATGGCCATGTGTGCATCCCAATGGGGTTGAAGGATTTTTGGAAGAGACACTAAATGCTGCAAATGAATTGCAAGTCTGTTCTGCCTATTGCCTTCTAAGCTAAGCCTAAGCCCAGTGACTGGTTTACGGCCAATAGTTACCTGCAATATGATGGCATGCTGATTCAGCAGGGGAATAAAATTATTCGAGGCTCTACGAAGTTATTTATTGTGGCTCCAAGAAATGCTGGTCATGTATTTACCCTTTTTTCCCCACTTTGACAAGAGGGAAAATGTCGATGATTATAGTACTATAAATTTCCAGACATCCAGCACAACCAACCAGAGGGAGGTAGTATAACTGCAATATCCTGCCAACGCTACTCAAAGATTTGAAAGCTCTCTGTATCACACACAAGCTTACATCTAAATGGTTCAAAATTTTCCTTCCCAACGCTCGTCTTAAATTTTAGTGACGTAACTTGTAATTGGGGCCTTAGAAAGGTAAAGCATCATTAAAAGACAAATATATATATATATATATATATATATTTTGCAATAAATCAAGTCGCATTGATAACAAACCAGAATTCACAGCTGTGTCCCCAAGTGCATCTTGCTTGCTTTCAATTTATTAACAGTGTTTTTTTCCCCTTCCTTAAGGATTAAATATCGGATTTTAAGGAGCAAGATGCAATCTAATAATGCACTTGAAAAGGCTATAACCTGCTAGACTTTTCCTCATAACATCCAATAGTATAGAGTTTAGATCTATAGAGAATACCTGATCCGGGCTGATGTAAAGCTTGGGACCCATTAAGCTAAACTGAAGGGAGGAACACACAGGTTCCTTCCTTTGAATGTTGCTTTGTTCTGGAGCCCAAACTCGAGCTATTTGAAAATCCAGGAAATATTGTAAATCCTCAATTGGTGGCTTGTCTGGTAAAAGGAAATAACACATGTTTACTAGAATCCAAAGAGGACGAAAGAAAACATCTTTAATATCTATGTAAGAGAATCATAGTGCATGTCAAGCTGGTAAGAAGTTCATATTTCAAATCAAAAAGTATGGAACTACTAGAATCCAAAGAGGATGAAAGAAAACATCTTTAATATCTATATAAGAGAATCACAATGCATGTCAAGCTGGTAAGAAGTTCATATTTCAAATCGAAAAGTATGGAACTGCTTGAATGAGAACTTACACTCCAAGTATAGTTCAATTGCACGGGCCAAATGCTTTATACCCGGCACTCCTTCAAGAAGAGAAACAATGGGGGAAAATGTCATGTTGATAACATCTGGTGTTGATTGTACAGTCTCTGCCCACCTGGCATAACTCTGCTCAAGGTCATCACCTCCTCTCCTCCTAAAAATAACTGTAAGATCCTACAACAGAAACTCTTTTAGCAATAGTTCCTCACATTACAGCAAACATAATTTACCTAATAAAAGATATAATCGACAGCAGCAGAAGGAAACATCCCCCCCCCCAACCCTATGTTAGTCGAACCTGAGTGTATGTTTCGGATACGAGTATGTTAGATTTTTTTTCTAAGTTTTTCCATATATTTGGAAGGTCCTTGTAAGGTCATATCCTCATACCCATGCATTAGACAAGGGTGTCAAACATAGGTGCTTCAAGAAAAACAAAGTGTCGGAGCAACATAGCCCCTATCAACCAAAATAAATTCAGCATACACAGCAAGAAGGCTAAGCAATAAACTGGAAGTTACATGATAAGGGATCACTATATCTAGCATATATTTAGACATTAATCCACAGAGCGAACAACACCATAATACTAACCTTGTCCTTGTATTTTAAGGGTGCAGCACTTGACTGGCCTTTAGAATCCAGAAACCTTTGATCCCCGATGTCTTTTACATAGTTCTCAATGTCTGTTACAGACAAAGGAGATGATTGGTGCTGTCCGACGTAAACAACATCTCTCCCACCAATTGTAGCAGAGGTTACAATGTGTGTACCATAATTTTCAATGAAACTGCAACAAGGAAAACAGATCAATATCAACAACTACAATCAGAAGATGTCCACCAAAGCAGAATTATCTATGGTTCCTACTATACTTTTTATCATAAAGAAGCGAAAGAGAAGATCAGTGATACATATGATACATAACTGACATATATGGATTTGGAGCAGGAATTAAAATTAGTTTGACCTCAAAGTATGGAAATAACCAATAAGAAGTTTCTAATCCGTAAAGTGATTTCAACCAAAAATGTATAGCAAGAAATTTACAGCTAAAGTAGCAAGTGTTCCCTCTGTAAACATGAAACCATGCAATCTACCTTGCCAAGGACGCAGGATCCCAAGTGTAAGGAACAGCACGTCTGACTTCCTCTTGCAGAGCTAAATTTATCTTTGCTAATTTGACCATACATAGGGTAATTAAATATCCAACCATGGCAAGGGATTTTGTAGCTGCAGCATCAACTCGACTAGAACCAGTGAAATTGAACATGGCATTAAAGCTTCCAAGCGGAACACGCCCTGATTTACCAGATTTATCATTAAAGTATCATGACATCTGGAATTCAAAAATCAAAGGTGTCCATTAAAGGTGGGTTTCTCACTTGCTAAAGAAATGCCACTATAGTAGAATCATTACTCTTAATTCAGTGACTTTTTCACTATATTCTTAATTTATAACACTAGAAAGAGACTTTTTTTTTTCTACTCTTATAATACGCAAAAATATCAACACATACGCAACATTCCTACATAGATGCCATTCAACCAGGAGATGCCATTCATAACCAAACAGAAACAAGGGAATGCTTTATCCAAACAGTACGGATAGTGCCTGATGCCCTTAACCATAAGACATCATAAAAAATGTGAGTCAAATACAAATCAGAGTTGAGGCAATGCTTGGGTAGTAGTAAACTGGTAAAAATCAAGTGTACTTTACTTATGACAATCACATCTTAAATTGCTGTATGAAAAAAAAAATTGAGCAAAAAGTAGACATACATTTATTCATAGAATGCAGCCAAAGCATCTGTTTGGAATTAGCATATCATCACACCAGATGTTGGAGGCATGCTTTACTTGATCTAAAACGGTGAATGGTCTACATAACAGCATTATACTGGCTTAGCATTCAATTAAATAAAATGGATCCTGCCCAAATATCCAGAAAGCAGATTTCAGCATGTTTAAAGAATCAAGCTCAGCTTCTTTATTCCAATGCATTAGAGGAGCCACAAGAAAATTTTAGCAATCAATAATCACAGCATGCCATGAATGTGCAATAGATAACAGAAAAAAGAAGCTATTCCACAGAGAAACCATGAAATATACTTGCTTGAGTGGGTTAAAATGTATCGAATTCATATTGAATGTACTTGGAGAAGCAACAAAAGCTCCCTTGCAACTGTCTGTTTCTCTCTCGCTTTGCTAATTATAGTACCTAGGCCCTAGACAGGGAATATGTCAAATAATTGCATTTTTGCAAATAAATAAGAAAATGGAAATCCCAGCATGCCCAAAAGAACGTCAAAGTTTAAGCTTTGAAGCAAATACCCCACTACCCCTACGTTAACCCAACCAAGATAGAAGGCCAATAATGCGGCCAAACTGGGAAAATAAAACCGCATAGATTATGAATCAAAATTGGAAAGGGGAAAAAAAAAAGATATGAAGACCAAACAAAGCAAACAAATAAGATCAGAAAAACCAACAAAACAAAAAAAGGGAACAGCGGCAGCCTACCTCATGAAAGCTACAAACTGATTTTCTCTCGATGCCACCTTTGCCCATTGACCACTCAATATCAACAGACACATTGGGCACAACAACGTCACCAGACAAAACAAGATCGTTGGCATGATCTTCATCAAGCTGAACCAACCTAGACCCAGGTGCCCCTTTGCAATACAGTGGCCTTATATCTGAAGTGACATCAAAGGCACGACCCAGAGCTTGAATTGAGCTATTCAGTGTAGTCCTCAAAGCATCTACGCTAGAAGACGAGCTCAAGCAGCCGCCACTTCTTGTTCTTGGATTTTCCATAAGAAAAAAGAATAGTTTTTTCTGTGTCTTGTTTCAGAGGACTCTTAGAAGATGAAAGCTTCCTAATCTGTTCAAACTTTATGCTTTAGGTTGTTGTTTATTGACAAGAAATGTAATAAAAAAGAGAGGCTTTAAAAAAAAAAATTGCAAGTTTTGCAGTTTGCATGAGTTGGTGAGTTTTGTTAATGTTGTTCGTCTTCTTCCAAGGGGGAGGAGGAGTATGTTGCCTACAACAAATAATCGCCAGAAAACACGCGTTAATTTTGTGTTGTCCGAATCAGATAGGATTCTGAGTTGACTGTTCTGCCGTAGATCTTTTTGGTTCACCGGTCTGTCAATGACCTTGTTTTATCAGCTAAATTACAACTTTTTATTAAAAAAACAAATAAAATAATGAATTTCTGATGAGAAAATTTAACGAAAAATCTCAAGAATAAAACCTAAATACCGCATCAAACCACCAAAACAGTCCTTTTTCGTCACCATCATCAAGAAAATTATATACTAAAAATATCATGCTAATTATATTAATCATATTCAAATGAGTCATGTTTTTCTATTTATTAAAGAGTATCTAATGTCCACATTGTTTCTTCGTCATTGTGTCTAAAATTAACATGTCGGCATTTTACTACACCACTTCCCAAGGCAATTCAGTTACTTGAATTTTGCATTGTATTAGAAACGTGTTGGTTACTGCAACAATACAACTTGGACTGAAGTTCAAAATAGTTCTTCCACAGATCGTGGGGCAGATGTAGGAGATGATCCTATCCATATAGAATCAGTTTCAATTCTTTGGAGCAAAACTTGATTAAACCTCATTTCATCACCATAAAAGCCTGGTTCCCTGAATATTTCATGAACATCAGCACGAACTTCAAGCATGCTCACTACTGTAGACATTGTCGGCCTAGGTGCTGGCGGTGGATTAGTGCATAACAGAGCTATCTTCATGATTCTCATTGCTTCTTCTTTGTTAAACTTTTTGCCCAGTTTTGGATCCACTAAACCCATAAGATTTCCATTTTTTTGTAAAACAAAAGCCTGAAATAGAAAATATAGAAAGGGGGAAAAGATAAGAAAATGAAGAGAAGAAAATTACCCCCAAAAAATGCAAACACTTTTTTTTTGCATATATCTTCTTGGCAAGACACGTACTGCAGCCATAAGCTATGTTAACTCTTAATTTTCTTTATGTACCTACGTCAGACTTTTGATTTGATGCATATTTAGACATGGATATCGAAATATGACTTTTCAAATATATGAAAAAATTTGAAAAAAATAAACATACCTATGACAGAATACATATCCGAATCCAAGTAACATAAACCATAAGGTAAAGAATTTTATGAGTATTAAGATGTACTTTGGATGGTGATATGGATTTTCCTTCAGCGTCGTAAAAGGTTTCGGTCAATATAAGGGACGCAAAATTTCATTTCAATGATGAAAAATGCTGTCCTCTGGGAAACTTGAATGAATGCAATTTGGATATTGCAAAGAACATATGGTGCTCAATGCGACACACAACACAGAGATAAGTGGCAAACAAGTCAACTGGTTTAAAGTCTACAGATTCGTGTTTTAATTGCAAGGGAATTAATGGAGATTGTCCTTACCTAGTCCAGAAGGCATACGTAATTTTCATTTGGTTTGTATTTCATATTGTTCTTTCCAGCGTCAATTTCCAATGCAACTACCCCAAAACTGTGAACATCTGCCTTATGGGTCAAACAGCCCCATAATGCATATTCTCGTGCCATATATCCTCTGCAGCTATAAACCGGCCATTCTGTGAGCTGCAATATTCAGATCGTGACCTAAACTACAATGATTAGTGATACACTTGGAAAACAAACAAGCACACACGCACAGGAACAAACACAGAGAGTTCCATTCTGGAAACTATATACGGGATTACATTCCCAAAATATAGATCACTTTATTTGTGGATAAAATTATTGTAACAGTGCTTGTATTAGAAATACTAGTTACCGCTATCAAATGCTGGAGCAAAGAGTGTTCTTTCAAGGCTACTTTCTGATGTAGAATTTCTCTCTACGCAGAATTTAGGTGCTGTGTTATTAGTCTGCCTAGCAACTGAACTTCGGGGATGGCATTAAAACCAATATTTATTAACTGTGCTCATGCCATATATCATTAAAAAAAACAAAGCCAAAAGGAAAGGAGAAAGGAATATCTTGTGTCAGTTGGATGCTTGTATAGCCAAATAATGGAAACTGTCTTGCAACTATTGAAAGAATAGGAAAAAGAAGGAAGCTCATATAGTTCCAGCAACTCTGGTGCTAATTTGGGTGTTTCCCTTTTCGTCAAGCTTGGCTAGACCAAAGTCCGAGATTTTAGGATTAATGTCCTTGTCAAGTAATACATTGGTAGCTTTTATGTCCCTGTGAACAATTTTCAGTGCAGATTCCTCATGCAGGAAAGTAAGTCCTTTTGCAATTCCAATACAAATCCTCAGCCTCGTTGGCCAATCCAGTATCAGCTGACCTTGCTCTGTACCTATCATTCACATAAACTTACCAATCAAGCGACTGATTCCTTTCTCCATCAAATAAGGATGGTTCAAATGGTAAAGAACAGACTCTAAGCTTACCAAACAAAGCATGCGCAAGACTATTGTTTGCCCTGTATTCGTATACCGGCAATAATTGATTTCCTTCAATACAGCATCTATACAGTCTAACAACGTTTGGCTGTTGTAGAGCAGAAATCATTCCGATTTCATTAATAAATTAACGATTTCCTTGCCTTGATCTTGAAGACAGCTGCTTAACCGCAATTATGGTGCCATCCAATGATATGTCCTGCGTTGAAACAAAAGGTGAATTTTCATATTTGTATCTCATCATGAAAGTTTATGTGCATGTGTGTGTATCTGTTTCTGGATAAGAAGGAAAGGAGGGGGAGATGAGACTAAGTAGAGCGTTGAAATAAATTTAGAAGATAGTCGAGTCGTATGACACCTTGTAGACAGATCCAAAACCACCTTCCCCAATTTTGTTTGCAGCGTCAAAGTTGTTTGTGGCTGCTTTGATTTGCCGTAAGGTAAATATTCCGGTTTTCAGATCTAGTTCCCTAAGTTCTGTTCAAGGAACAAGGTCAATATGCTAAGCTGTAACCATCAGAGACATAACATTAATTTTGGGCTTAGGTGTTTTAGTGCCTTTCAGGAAGTTAAAACACTCCGGACACCTGAAAGACAGAAACAGGCACAACAGCTGCAGATATTGTTTCTTCTTTGGATTATGCAGAAAAAAAGAACTTGTTACTAGATTCTCACTAAAAATATTATTATCCTTTTATACTCCAATGAAAACTCCATGTCTGTCGCTTCAAATCGGAGGTTTGTCTTATTTCCCTATTGTCACACTGTTGAGGATACATACTACCTTAAAAACTACTGTCCACACCCTCCTCTATGCATTCTGTAGTACTAGTATACTTGATCAAACTTGTCTTGACTTTGAGTTTCATTTTAATTTACCTTGTTATTGATACGAGTGATGATCTCAATTTCTATGATAAGTAACAAAGAGCATCATCCATCGTAATCATGACAAACATTTTTAATCCTTGCATAGTTTCATAATACCTTGAAAAAAAAAATGAATAGTTCATGTTTTCTGTAAATTCTTCACAATTACACCTCCTTGTTTTAATTTCAGTTTCAAATTTTCATAAAAAGCATCAGAAAGAGTGCAGAAACGCTACTTTTTTTTTTGTGCCCCAAAGAGAAACTTGATTAAGTTTATATACATCATCTTCTTCCCTTGTTATCTTGTCCCAAAACCGGCCTTTCAACTGAAGAGTATCCAAAATCATGAGAACTAGGAGGAAAAACAAAACTACAACTCCAACCACAATGAATATCCTCTTTGGTCTATCATTCAGAGGTTTAAACTCTAGACAAAAGCAACAAATCAGTCACATTTAAGTTGCTTTTTAATATGCTAGATCAAAAAGGCACACATAAACTAAAGCAATTCAACATTTCAAACTTGTAAAATAAGTTATTATATTATGAAAATCACAAACTGCATGAAAGCAATATATAGAATGAACTTTATGAAATGACTAGTTATTCATCCATACTCAATGTCGTTAGCATGCATCTTTTCATATCTACCACAAATAGAAAAACATCAAGCTCAGAGAAAGACACCGCCATAAGGAGAAAATGAAGGCCTCCGTCATGAGTTTATAACTTACCAGATTTCTCTGAGATAGCTGATATCAGAGGGCCATATACTTCCCTATTTGTGGCAGCTGCTGTCCCTTTCCCAGCCCAATGAAAGCGGATCTCCAAAGTCTTATCCCTTACGGTAACAGCCGTAAAATTATGAATGTATTCCTTATCAACGCCTCCAGCTTTATCTTCAATGTCAAAATCCTTCAACATGCATTTTCCCCACAATAAACTAATTCAATCAAATTGCTGCCGCACGCATAAGAGAGCATGTACAATGCGATTTAATACCTCGATATAAACATCAAATAACCACCTTCCAAGACTGTAGAAAGGACTATTGTCTCTTATTACTATTTCTGCAAGGTGAAGTTTCACAGTATAGTTTCCATTTCCTAAGCAGCGAATATAATAAGTGAGCAAAAGGGGAGAAAGGCATGCCATTGTGTACGAGTCAGAGTCTTTCATCCTGAGCACAGATATGTTATGAGCTATAAATTCACTTAACATCGTTCTTGTATCCCAGAAATGTCCTGTGCTACTAACTTCCCAATTGGATCTGGAAGGACATATTTTGCTACATTCCCTTGGTCATCATCTGCTTCATAATGAACATTTCCTATAGTAGTTTCTCCCCTATCACAATTTATATACAAAGAATATTGATCTACATAGATACATAGCCTGTTAATGGTTATTAGATATATGCAAAGTAACAGAAGAACTGTGAACGAAATTTACATTACTGTTGTCATCAACTGGGTATGCAAAGTAAGCACCAAAATGCAAGAGAATATCAAAGTATGCATAAAAATATAGTTGAAGTATATAGCATATTTTGATCAAAGAAATGTAATTACGTTTTGAACAATGATAGCTCTCCAGACACTCACTGAGTTGACTGTGTCATGATAGAATAACAAAAAGAAATCAATTTATGTGAAGTGGCATGGGGATTTTATTAAACAAGAAAGTTTGGTAAGTTGGAGCTTACAAATTCTTTCCTCCAGTAGAGCTTTTGAATAAGTGTCTGATAGAACAATAAATAGTTATTCTTCTAATTGTTAGAAAGTTAAAAATAAAAGGATATACATTCCTGAAAGTTCAAGGAAGAATTTGGGAAAAAAAAAAATTGTTCTTACAATGATTCCCGACAAACAGGTAGTACAGAGTCCTCAGAAAAATTATTGTAAGAAAGATCTATCTGACGGCAAAATAAACAACTATTTCCTTAATCACATTATAAATGCATGTTACATTGTTTTCACAAGAAATAACAAGTGCATTTATGAGATCTTGAACAGAAAAGCTACCACAATAATTCGCATATAGCTGACTGAACATTTCCATGGACGTAACTTCAAGCTTACAAAGTTTTTAAGAAAAATTATGAACTTGAGTCATATCAATTCCACAGTTTATTTTCCTATGTTATCTTTTAGAAGGTTGTGGAGAGATATTGAAATTGAATAATAATGAGATTTTATTGGGCTAAATTATAACATCAAATATATAAGTGGTCATGATTCATTTTCCGCATGCTGTTGTTGCACCGTTGCAAGCTCTTCAGACCAGATCTCTGTCCAGGCCACATAGTTGACACTTTATTTTCATCATACCTAGGTGGGGTAGAATCAAACTCAAGTAGTTTAAAAATGAAAGCTATATATATATATAT
>JBBYHO010287666.1:74918-88880 GCA_038382025.1 Adansonia gregorii | reverse complement strand
AAAATTTTAATTTATCAAAATTTTGAGAAATCAATTCACCCCCCTCTTGATTTCATTCACCACCTAAAGGTCTAACAAGACAGAAACAAAGTATGAAACTTGCCATACAACATGACTTGGTATCACAAGTCTGAGGACTAATATACACGATTGGCACATGAGAACATATTCCATAAACACTCGAGTAAATTATACGAAATAAAATTCTCATACAACCATGTTCAGTGAACTTGTTTTCCTAAAACAAGCACCTATATGCTATCCCCAAGTATCTCTATACTTTAACTTTTATGAGTTCAAATAGTTGCATGCGCTAAATGCATGAAGGCTTAGCATATGCTAGTTTTTGTGATAATATGATGACTATGACTGTTTTTAGAAATAAAGCTTTAATGTATAAGGATCTTATTATCATAACTCATTACTAATTTTACTATGCCATTGTGTTTCATAGGCTTCATCTAATTAGTGTTTGTATGATTGTCGATCATGCCAAAACATAAAAGAAACCCTTGATTAACTAACTAAAGTTATTCGTTTGCATTATTCACTATCATTTCCCTTATCCAATCTTATTGGCTTTATGGCATCTATTAACATGACACTCATGCAAACACTAATTGGATAAAGCCCTTAAAACACAAAGGCCTTGCAAAGATAGTAAACCATTATGATGATAAGATCCTTATGCAATAGGATTGTGCTTCAAAAAATGTTCCTAATTATCATATTGTCAAGAAAGGGCGTTAATAGTGCACAAAGATTAATATATGCTAAGCCTTCTTGCATTGGATGCCTACAACTCTTTGATCTCACTGGAGATAAAGTATATAAGATACTTAAAGATAGCGTATAAGTTCTTGTTTTATGGAAACAAATTCACTAAACATGGCCTGAATGAGAGCTCTATTTGGTATTAGTCATTTAAGTGTCTGTGGAATATATTCTCATGTGCTAGACATGTATAATAGTCCTTAGACTTATGATTCCAAGTTATCTCATATGAGGAGTATTAAACTTTGATTCCATCATGAATGGGTCCACAATAGATGGATGCTTATGGTAGGGTGGTTTTGGGAATAACATGAATCTTATGGTGGATGAATGAATGATCTTAAGAGGATTTGCAACTTCTAGCAATAATTGGAGACATATCCTAAATGATTTTACTAATGGTTAATTAAATTAAAGTCTTTGGCAAATGCATAATGAGTTATAATGAATCATTCCTTGTAGATTTATGATTATTAAGCATAAGTTGTAAAATCTTACATGTAAACCGTGGTTAGACATTGAACCATCCTTATGCTAAATCTGGGATGTCTGGTAAAGGGACTATATTACACTGATAGGCTTGTTATTGAAAGGTTTTGATAAAGCCACACTGACTCTTCAACATTTAGGTGGTTATCATGGGCAAAGGTAACAAAATAAACCCGAACCTAAAAACTTGCATGAAAAAACTTGAGCTTGAACCCGAATCGAACCCGATTTGACTAAAAATTCAATAACCTGAACTCGAACTAGCCTGAACTTGAAATGACTCGAACTCAAATCAGCCTGAGCTCGAAATTACCAGAACTCGAAATGACCCAAAGCCAAAAGAACCTAAACCCGAGCCTAAACTAAACCTGAACCTAAATTTAATACTAAAAATAAATATGAAGAAATTATAATTAAATATTTTTATGGATAAAAAACTTTAATTATGAACTTTATTTTAACATTTTTTAATAATTTAATTAAATATTAAAAAATTAATTTATATTTTAAATATTATTAAACTCGCTCATGGGTTGGGTTAGGCTGCGGCCTAAATTTTTTTTAAAATTTTAAACCTAAGTCATTATTTAACATACCTAGACCTACTTATTTAAGCTAAAATTACTATTCATCACATTAAAGAATTTTTTTATTAATATATATATTTTATAATTAAATTTAAATAAAATATATTAATTTAAAATCACTATTTCGAGCCAGGTCGGACCACACTGATATAAAAATATGAGAACCCGAACCCCGCTCTAATTAATCCAGGTGGGTAGCTTGACCTTATAGTATTAATCGCTATTTCAAGCAATTTTATAATTAGTGTCTGGTGATAATATAGCCAAATAATAAAGTAAATTAAATATGATAGCCATAATAAATAATATTATATCAAATATGAAAAAAAAATCATAGACTTAGATTAACAATATGGTAGAAAAGCATATAAGAGTAACATAATTTAAAAAAAAACTCAAAAATAATATGCATTATCAAGTAATATTTATACCTAAACCCAATAAAAGTAAAAAAAAAAAAAGTTAAAGTAAATACAAAAAGCACTTTGAAAACTACATTTAGATTCAGTAGTACTTTAAGGATAAAGAGAAAACAAGTGCAATATAACAATGCTATATAACCAAAGATATCATATGTTGTAATAATATAAGAACCAATAACATACATGCTATTGAATGTATGTAGTAATAATATAAGAATCCAAAACACTAAACAAGTACAATGATAAGAATCTGATAACATATATTATATTAGTATATAGCAATTACAAAATAGTAAGCTCAATATATTTGCAGACATCTCTTTTACTCCTAATTCACAAGCATGTCCGTTGTCTATTTCAACCAAAATCATGATAAAAATATCCATTCAAGCTTTAAGTGGAAGTAAATGACCTTGCATCGGCTTCCTTTGTACAAAAGAAGTAAAACACAATATTAATTCTTTATGACTGCAAAACTAATATTAAAGAGAAAAATATTATAAATTATAAGCATACTTATAAACTAAAAGTTTTGGATAATTCAAAAAACAATAAAAGGTAAGCAATCTCCTTTCCAAATATGATTGCATTTTTCTCCTCATCTAAAATAATATATTATATTTAATTAAAAATATATACTAAATCATATAAATATCATTTAGAAAAAGTTTCACAATAAGAAAAAATCTTACCCTGATATCCATATAACCAATTTTGATTGGCAATCAACATTTCTATATTTTCAGACAAAAGATAACTCTCCATTTGTTAATAACTCTACGACCCATGTTAAATGCTGATTTTGATGCAACTATAGTGATCAAAATGCTTAACACATCTGCTATTCATGAAAAGAAAGGATATCTAAATTCATTTTTTTCAATAATCAGGAATATCAATGTCCCTGTATTAGTACTGTCAAACTTCATCTAATTATGTATCCAACTTTGATCTATTTGAATTAGATCGAGAATCAAGATGACAAAAAGCCTATAGTAACAAATTAAAAAAATCGACTATCATTTTGTGATAATAAACATAAAATAAAATAAAATTTAAAAACAACTAAATATTGAATTTTTAGTTAATGATTTACTAGTATAATGTAAACAAATATAACTTACTCTCATATCTTCAGAAATTACTCTTTGACTACAACATCACTACATAAAGCAAATTAATTCTCCCTGAAATGGCTTTTATACTCTTCAAAAAGCTTTTTCATTTGTTCAAGAATGCCTGCCCATTTATTTTCATGTTGTGGACCCAATTGTGCGAAGATAAATTGCAATAGTTGCAACTTAAAATGAGGGTCAAGTATGGCTGCAAAAGATAGCACCAAAGTGTGTTCTTCATAATACTTTGTAAATTTACTTTCCATATTTATTGCCATTTGCTTAATGATTAGATCTTGAGATAAAAGTTCTTTCTCAATATTTTTTAAATTTGGCACACACTTTCGAAATATAAGTTAGAGGTAGGACATTCAGTTCCTGAAAACAGGGTGGTCATATCATAAAAAGGCTTCAAAAATGAAAAAAATCTTATCAATCGAAGCAATCTCATCATCTTCGAGAAAACAACAATTGAAAGTCTAACTTGCCCTTGCCAAATTTCTTAAAATAGAAAGATAGTATAGAAACCTTTCTGGCATCACATAAGTTAAGTTCCATGTAGTTGGAACATCTAACCATAATGCCTTAGAATAAGTCAATCTAGCTTGAACTACACATTCATGAAACTTAATCTTCCTAGCTTCTGAACCTTCAACATATTTCACATAATTTCTTACTTTCACCAAGCCTTCTCTAATCACTTCTAAACCATGTTGAACAACAAGGTTCAATATATGAGCACAACAACGGATGTGAAAAAATTGACCATAACATATCAAAGCATCTTGTTGATCAAGTTTACTATACAACATCTGTTGCATGTTATACATGTTGCTTGCATTGTCTAAGGTGATACTAAAAACTTTTCTTTCAATTCCTTAATCTTTCAATGAATCATAAATGATGTTATAAAAAATATTTACAGAGTGTAAGGGTGCAACATGACAGAAACTAAAACTTTTTCTATTCAATTTCCAATCAGCATCAATATAGTAAGTAGTCAAACAAAGATATCCATCAGATGTACATGATGTCCACATATCAAAAGTGAGATAAATCTTACTTGAAACTTTTTCCAAAGTAGATTTAAGCTTTTCTTTTATTTTTTTGTGTAGTTTCAAGCAATCAGCCTTAAAGGTTTTCCTAGAAATAGGTTTGAAATCCTTATTTAAATAGCAACATAAAACTCTATTTTTTCTATGTTCAACCCATTCAAATGGATAACCATGCTTAATTACATATTCAGCTATCATTTCTTGATAAACATCTAATTTTATCTTGCTTGATACACTTATCCCGACTTAATCTTCACATGTAACACATTTAGGGCATCTACTTAAATGACAATTCAAAGAACTAGTACCTGAATGAAAGTCACCAATTAAAACATTCCCACAGTGCATACATTTACTTCTTTTTTAATCTCCACGTTCTTGTTGATATATCCTTTGTTCATTAGGTTCAAGCATAATAAACTCTTTCCAAGCTTCAGACTACTTTCTTGACAAAGAAGTTGGACTAATGGATGATGCTACATTAACAGACTTTTGATGACTATTAAAATCCACCATATGTGATTCCAGTTCTAAAGCTGTAAAAAAAAGATATATCCAATTAACTGATGAGATGCCAACATCCACATGCATGCATATATTGTGACAATAAAGAAATTTAATCAAATGATTATAAATATGAAATTATGTCTTCGCATATTCTAATTTGATACAATAAATCTGTCATAGTGATGACTTTTTTTTTGTTTTTTATTTTAAATTGGGACGTCATCCCTAATTAATGAATTTTTGTTTTATAAAAAAAAAACTTTTATCATAAAAACCTAAATTTAAATTTAAAAACTTGCATTCATAAGAAGTGGATTACATATAAATAAGGATCGCATAAAAATTGAGAAAAATTAAGACTTTGATAATTTATGGCTAGATGTTACCAAATTTAGGCCTCATAGGTGTGCTAATCTTTCCTCATACCAACTCTCAAACCTTTTTAAAATGAACTATAGTATCAAAGCTCATAAAATCAGTTTTGAGCTTTGTAATTCGAAATCACTGATTTTAATAGGTATCTAGCCATACATAGCCCAAAATGATTAGTGGTGACTCTAACTTTTGACTATTCAAGATTGGTTAGATGAGTGATTTATCAAATTGCTTTCCCTTTAACTTTCATTCCATCATGCCTAATTCAAATCCCAATCAAGGGATGATCCAAAGGCAAGCTCCATTTTTTTTTTCATTTTTAAGTTGTACCATCATACGAGAGGCAGGTTACGACTACCCCTATCACGTCACTAATCAATATAAGATATTCGACTAACAAGATTTATGTTTATAGACCAACATTGGCATTTAGCAATACATTATGGCCATACAATACATAAGGAGTGTTAGTATGTTTTTGAAAAGCCCTTTTGTGTTCAGTATCTCAGTGTAATTCAATCTTTTTACCATATATCTAAAAATTAGCAAAAGCATGTTTCAAGCTCTATTCATAGCCAATTCTATATTAGCATGCAACCTTTATGTGTCAACTCTTTAATCAATATTGCCTTAGCCAAGGTCTTTCATTTGACATGGGTTAGGTACGCGTGAAATATGTCCCAGCAAATCATGTAGGGTGATGAATCCTTTTTGAACCATTCATTCAACTTAAGCATGCTTCACATCATACCAAAACCACCCTTACTTTGGTATTCATCCATTGTGAACCCGTTCGTGATAATCTCAAAGTATGATAATTCACATACAAGGAGACTTGGTGTCACAAGTTTAAGGACCACTTATACTACTGACACGTGAAAGTATTTTCCATAAAAACTTGAGTGAAATGCCAAATGGAACTTTTAAGCAGATCATATTCAGTGAACTTATGAAGTTAGTTACATGCATCAAATGCATATAGGCTTATTATATGCCAATCTTTGTGCATTGTCAATGCCTTTTCTTGATAATATGATGACCAAGAATCATTTTAGAAATGCAATTTTGATGCTAAGGATCTCATAATTGTAGCCCATTACAATTCCTTTGCAAGGCTAATGTGTTTCATGGGCTTTATCTTTATAAGATTTTTCTTGACAATTATTCAAAAGAAATAGTATGGATAAGGAAATACCTCATCAACATTAATAAAATAATGATGCTTAAATACACAAAATCATTGAAATGCTTAAATTGGCTTGCTTGCACTAACAATCTCCCACTATCTCTAAAGTCAATTGCCCAGATGTCAAAGTCGCATATCATATTTAAATTAAATATTTTTTAATTAATCAAATTAATTCAATTTTAATTCAATGTTTATTTTATTGTCCAATTTATATTTTAAACAATTTAAGAAAAATAACCCAATTATCCCTAATTGGATAATTAGTTGTTTGATGATCAAGAGGAGTTTTGATTGGACTGAACTTCGTTGGGAGGTGTTTGTACTACTTTTTCTAACATTTGGCAATAATATTTTTTATTTTAATTTATTTAGTTTTGGATTAATACAACTAGATCATATCGTATTTAAAATATTAAGAAAACCAAAATCAAATCAATCCTATCATAAGTCAGAGTAGTTTGCAGAAATCTCGCTTTCTTGTCCTAAGTAGGGTTTGCCTGCAATTATGAACTTTTCACAAAACTTTCATGGTGGAAACTCAAGGTAATAATCACGCTGAGTGCTGCTAAAAATTTTAACACCATCAAAACTCTGAAATGGATCAAACCTGGCACTAATCAAAATCAAATTGTTAATCTATGATCCAATATCATAGTAATTAGTAAAAAATAATTTTAAATTAATTAGTATTAAAAATAAACATAGATTAACATGCTAGAATTTTAAAAGTTAAATACACATGAATCGGATCAAAATACATCAAAATCAAAATAATTTTGCAATTAATAACAACCAAAACACTAGTTCAGTTAAAACAAGATAATGAGGCTCAGATACTACTTATTGGAAATCTTGATTTCATGCTTAAACATTGCACAAAAATTTTCTCAAAATTTAACCATACATGCACAATAGAATAAAGATAAACAACCAGTTTTGAGATTTCCTCTAAGGATCACCTTATATGTTTTAATCAATCATATCTATATAATTATCTAACAAATAGATCTAGAAATTTTCATACCTTAGATCAAGGTAGGAATAATCTAGTGGTGAATGTTCCATGACCATAATTTGTTAAACACTGAGCCTAGCTATCACAAACCAAAGTTGTCCAAACATCCACCTCCAGCAGCTATCCACACAGGTGACCCAAAAAACTAACGAAACGTTGTTATTGAGAACCACACTAGCAACTTAGGTTTTCTATAAGCCTTCGATCACACTTAAAAAACCTTGATTCTCTAATGAAAAAAAAAGAAAAAAACAACTTTTTTTGCTCCAATTGAGTTTGTATAGTATCCTATAGGTTTGTGGGAAGGATATTGCCAACTTCTTTTTGGGTCCTCCTTGGCTGAATTTTTTTACCAAAAATTAAGGCACTTGGATGGCAAACATAAGTTAAATATATCTAGGGTTTAAAATTTTAATTTTGGTGAAATTATAATTTTTTCTTTAGCCCATATAAACTCATTCAAATTAAGTTTAAGCAACTATTACTTGTATTAGACATATTAGCCCAATCTTAATTTAATTTATACTAATCACCCTTATGTGTGTGACCAATTAGGCCCCCATGTTAGTAATAAATATGAAATACTTGATTAAGAGTATTTATGTTCATGGACCAAGATTGGCATCTAGCAATGCATTACGGCCACTAAACATACAAAAAGTGTCAATATGGTTTTGTAAGCCCTTTAATGCTCAGTATGTCAATGTAATTTAATCCTTTCATCATATATCTTGAAACTAGTAGGATGATGGTTTAATGTCTACTCTTAGCCCATTTGATATTAGTATGCAATCCCTTGTGTCAATTCCATAATTAGTATTATCATGGCCAAGGTTTTTGAGTTAACATGAGGTAGTTACATGAGAGATATGTCCCTTTAAATCACTTACGGTGATGAATCCTCTTTGGACCATTCATTCACATTTAGTATGTTCATTTCATAACCAAAACCACCTTTATTTTGGTATTCTTTCATAATGAACATGTTCACGATGATCTCTAAGTATAATAATTCACATATAAGGTGACCTGGTATTGTAAGTCTAAGGACCACATAGATTACTGACATATGAGAGTGTTTTCCTTAGAGACTTGAGTGAAATACCAAATGATACTCTTATAGTGGGTCATGTTCAGTGAACTTATTCTCATAACAAGCACCCATGTGATATTAGTTACATGCACCAAATGCATAAAGGCTTATTATATACCAGCTCTTACATATTTTTAATGCCCTTTCTTGATAGTATGATGACCAGGAATGGTTTTAGAAACATCACTTTGATGTATAAGGGTCCTATAATTGTAACCCATTACAATTCTTTTGCAAGGCCAATGTATTTTATGGGCTTTATCTTCAAAAAATTTTCATAAAAATTATTCAAAAGAAATCTTATGGATAAAGAAATACCTTATTAACATTAATAAAATATAATGTTTGAATACACGAAATCACTAAATGCTAACACCTTGCAAGCTACAATGATTGGCTTGCAAGGCTTATACTAACATTACCTTGACTCAATCTTATTGTTTTTTGTTCATAAACATCAATAAATTGTTATTATTTGTTTACTCTCTTTGTTTTCTCCATAACACGTTTCATATATGTTTATTTTTACGTATTGGGACTAATTTTCCTAACAATCTTACGATAATATTATTTCTATATTATTCCAATGCCATTTTCTTAAAAAGCATGAATCAACATGGCTTATACTGATTGAGAAGTTACTTATGCTAATTAACAAGTTACTTATTGCAATTGACAAGTTACTTATGCCAATAGATAAGCAATTATAAATTATTTATAAAAGTTTGTATTGATCTTGAGCTTGTTTTTTTTTTGCCTAAACTTTTTATAAATGATATATTATATATTTGCATGCTTTAGTTATTGTAGACTCCTTATTTTGTCTAGGCCAATTTCTGGCATCTCGAAACTTAATTAAAAGTAATAGAATTAAAGAAAAAATAAAAAAATAAGTATAACTGCCAAGCACCATGTCACCAAGCATTGTTAGGCGATATGGCCCTAAATAAAAATATTTTTTAGGAAGGTTTGAAATGCCTAGGGATCATATTAAGTAAAAATATGAACAGAAGACATTAAAGGTCCATTATTCAAGGAGTCACAAGGTTATACAGACAAGCATAGGTTAGCCATCCTTTATTCCCTACTAAGGTGAGGTGTTAGGAGGGCCAAAGGCATAAAAATTCAAATTCTTTCATGATGTATCGATACATGGCCTAGATGTATTGATAAAGGGATTTTGTATCATTGAAATTCAAAATTCTAGAGGTTGTATTGATACAAATAAGGCTTGTAACAATATATTTGTTTCATGTATTAATAAATTAGCTATATGTACTGATAAAAGCTTGGTAATAGCTAAAATTTGATTTTTGGACAAATTTACTAATACATAAGCAATTGGATCAATACATTCTAGGAATGTATCGATACAATGTTCATTGTATAGATACATTTTGGGTTTTTCACCCATATGTATCGATACAATTTGCATTGTATCGATGAAGGCTTTTTTGCCTAACTCATGCCATTTTTTAGCCTGTGCACCATTGGTCTAAGATTTCAACTTGGACATGTTTTTTGGCACCAAAAATCATCAAAATTCATATGAGCCTCATCATTGGACTTATGATTAGGTTTAATCAAATTTTAAGTCCCAAATAGCCATAATAAGGGACATGTGCATGACTTAATTAAATTTGTTAGAAGGCAACCTTGGATTTTCTTATTGCTTGGCTACCAAAAGTGGCCTTAGTCCATTTTTTTGCTAAGTAAGCCAATGGATTTAGTGGGCAACTAAGCATAGTACCTTGCCATAAATGAAGAACAGGCACTAAAACCCTAAAATACCTTTATTTTTTGCATACGATCTTTACTATTCATAGGGTTATATAATATCAACAATCTTAGCTAAACATACAATACATTCCTTGTAAGACATTCATTCTAGCACTTTTAAACACTTTCCAAAAAACACTTTCAGCCATCCTTATTTTAATTCATAAAATGATACAAGCTTGGGATCTTATAATAATCTCCATTTCTTTTGCGATCGGGTGCTACAACCATGTTTTCCACATTAGGATACACGATATTGATGGTTTGGATTTGCAAGAAAAGATTTTCTTTCCACCAGTTTCTTTATAATCAAAGTTCATCTATGAAACGAGACAAATTTGGATACTTATAATAATCTCCATTTTTTGATTGGGCACTGCAGTCATGTTCTTCTTATTATGATACACAATATTGATGCTTTCGGCTTGAAAGAAAATCTTTTTTTTTCCACCATTTTCCTTATAACCAAAGTTTATTTGTGAAATAAGGCAAACTTAGATATTCATAATAATCTCCAATATTTTTGTGATTGGGCATTACAATCATGTTCTCTGCATTAGGATACACGGTATTGATGCTTTGGACTTGCAACAAAAACTTTTCTTTCCACTATTTTCCTTATAATCAAAGTTCATCTGTGAAATGAGACAAACTTTGAATCTCGTAATGATCTCCCTTTTTTTTATGATTGGGCTTTACAACCATGTTCTCAACATTAGGATACACGATGTTAATGCTTTTGATTTGCAAGAAAGGCTTCTCTTTCCACTATTTCCCTTGTAATCAAAGTTCATCAATAAAATGATACAAACATGGGATCTCATAATAATCTCCATTTCTTTTTTGATTGGGCACTACAACCATGTTCTCCACATTGGTATACTGACATTGAAGCTCCAGATTTGCAAGAAAACCTTTTTTGTCCACCATTTTTGTCATAGTCAAAGTACATCTATGAAATGAGATAAACTTGGATACTTACAATAATCTCTATTATTTATGTGATTGGGCACTGCAATTATGTTCTTCGCACTGGGATACACAATATTCATGCTTAGGACTTGTAAGAAAAGGTTTTCTTTCCACCATTTGCCCTGCAATCAGAGTTCATCTGTGAAATAAGTCAAACTTGGATACTCATAACAATCTAGATTATTTTTGTGATTGGGCACTATAATCATGTTCTCCACATTAGGATACACGATATTGATGCTTTGGACTTGCAAGAAAAGCTATTCTTTTCACTATTTTCCATATAATCAAAGCTCATCTGTGAAATAAGACAAACTTGGATACTCATAATAATCTTTATTATTTTTGTCATTAGGCAATACAATCTTGTTCTCCTTATTGGGATGCACGATATTAATGCCGTGGACTTGCAAGAAAACTTTTCTTTCCACCATTTTCCTTGTCATTAAAATCCATCCATGAAATGAGACAAACTTGGAATTTTATAATGATCTCCATTTCTTTTGTGATTGGGCCCCACAACCATGTTCTCCACATTGGGATACATGATATCGATGCTTTGGATTTGCAAGAAAAGCTTTTCTTTCCACCATTTTTCTTATAATTATTGTTCATTCATGAAATGAGACAAACTTAGATACTTATTATAATCTCCACTCTTTTTCTTATGGGCACTATAATCATGTTCTCAATATTAGGATACATGACATTAATGCTTGGGATTTATGAGAAAAGCTTTTCTTTTCACAAATTTCCTTATAATTAATATTAATCCGTGAAAAGAGTCAAACCTAGATACTCGTAATGATCTTTATTGTTTTTGCTATGGGAACTATATTCATGTTCTCCAAGTTGGGATGCACGATATTGATGCTTTGGATTTGCAAGAAAAGGTTTTCTTTCCACCATTTTCCTTATAATCAACGTTCATTCGTGAAATGAGACAAACTTGGATACTCATAACAGTCTCCATTATTTTATGATTGGGCACTACAATCTCGTTCTCCACATTGGGATACACGATATTGATGCTTTGGACTTACAAGAAATACTTTTCTTTATACCATTTTCCTTATAATCAAAGTTTATCTATGGAATGAGACAAACTTGAATATTCATAATAATCTCCATAATTTTTGTGATTAGGCACTACAATCATATTCTTCGCATTGCGATGCACAATATTAATACCTTAGGCTTGTAAGAAAAGCTTTTTTCCTACCATTTTCCTCATAATTAAAGTTCATCCGTGAAATGAGACAAACTTGGATACTCATAATAATCTCCATTATTTTTGTGATTAGGCACCACAATCAAGTTTTCCACATTGGGATACATGATATTGATAATTTGGGCTTGCAAAAAAAACTTTTCTTTCCACTGTTTTCCTCATAACCAAAGTTCTTTTATGAAATGAGAAATACTTGGATACTGACTATAATCTCCATTCTTTTTGTTATGGGCATTACAACCATATTCTCCACATTCAGATACACAGTATTGATGCATTGAATTTGTACGAAAAGCTTCTCTTTTCAGCATTTCCCTCATAATCAAAGTTTATCCATGAAATGATGCAAACTTAGGATCTCATAATAACCTTCATTTCTTTTGTTATTGGGCACTACAATCACGTTCTCCACATTGGTATGCAGGATAATGATGCTTTGGATTTGCAAGAAATGCTTTTCTTTCCACCATTTTGCTCATAATCAAAGTTCATCCATGAAATGAGAAAAAACTTGGATACTAATTATAATCTCCATTGTTTTTGTTATGGCATGACAAGCATGTTCTCCACATTGGCATACATTATATTCAAGCTATGGTTTTACATGATAAGCTTTTCTTTCCACTTTTTTTTTGTTATAATTAATGCTCGTCTGTGAAATGAGATAAACTTGGATACTTATTATAATCTCTATTCTTATCATCATAGGCACTACAATCTTGTTCTCCGTATTGGGATACACGATATTGATGCTTTGGATTTACAAGAAAATCTTTTCTTTCCACCATTTTCCTTATAGGTAATGTTCATTTATGAAATGATAGAAACTTCAGATCTCATAATAATCTTTATTTCTTTTGTTATGGGCTCTACAATCATATTCTCAACATTAGGATACACGATATCGATACTTTGGATTTGCAGGAAAAGCTTTTCTTTTCACCATTTTCCTGATAATTAAAGTTTATCCTTGAAATGAGAGAAATTTGGATACTCATTATAATCTTCATTCAAAGGGGCTATGAGACTCGTACATCCAAAGGTGACTCAATCTATTGACTTCACTTCGTTTACGCCTGCTTTAAACATACTTTTTTTCTATTTATAGAAGACACATAATAGAACATAAAAATCAGTGAATGTAGGATATCTTGCCTATAAGACTCACTAGTTGCGTTCACTGCTTAAGGCATTCCCTTTACTTGCTTCTCAGAAAGACGGTTGCATTCTAGATGCGGTAGTCCCTCAAACTTACATATTAAAAAAGGAAATGTTTATCTATCTCTGTTGAATTCACTCTTTCATATGGTGCTTCGAGGGGACTATAATCATGTTCTCCACATTAGGATACATGATATT
>JBBYHO010287666.1:0-74818 GCA_038382025.1 Adansonia gregorii | reverse complement strand
CTCTGTTGAATTCACTCTTTCATATGGTGCTTCGAGGGGACTATAATCATGTTCTCCACATTAGGATACATGATATTAATGCTCTAGATTTACAAGAAAAGCTTTTCTTTCCAACATTTTCCTTATAATTAATATTCATTTGTGAAATGAGTCAAACTTGGATGGATACTCACAATAATCCCCATTCTTTTTGTTATGGGTACTACAATCATGTTCTCCAAATGGGGATACACGATATAGATGCTTTGGATTTGCAAGAAAAACTTCTTTTTCCACCATTTCCCTTATAATCAAAGTTCATCAATGAAATGATACAAACCTAGAATCTCGTAATAAATCTCCATTTTTTTTATGATTGGGCACTACAACCATTTTCTCCACATTGGGATACATGATATTGATGCTTTGGATTTGTAAGAAAAGCATTTCTTTCCACCATTTACCTTATAATTAAAGTTCATCTATGAAATGAGACAAACTTGGATACTAATAATAATCTCCCTTATTTTTTTACCTGGGCACTCCAATCATGTCCTCCATATTAAGATACACGATATTGATGTTTTGAACTTTCGAGAAAAGCTTTTCTTTCCACCATTTTTCTTATAATCATAGTTCATTCATGAATGAAACAAACTTGGATACTCATAATAATCTCCAATTTTTTTGTGATTGGGCACTACAATCATGTTCTCCATATGGGATACATGATATTGACACTTTAGGCTTCCAAGAAAACTTTTCTTTCCACCATTTCTCTTGTAATCAAAGTTCATCTGTGAAATGAGACAAACTTGGAATCTCATAATGATCTCTATTTCTTTGGTGATTAGGCACTACAACCGTGTTCTCTACATTGGGAGACATGATTTTGATGCTTTGGATTTGCAAGAAACCTTTTTTTTCATTGTTTTCCTTATAATTAATGTTCATCTGTGAAATGGGTCAGACTTGGATACTCATAATAATATCCATTCTTTCTGTTATGGGCACTACAATCATGTTCTCCATATTGGAGTACACGATATTGATGCTTTGGACATACAAGAAAAACTTTTCTTTCCACCATTTTCCTTATAATCAAAAGTTTATCTAGGAAAAGAGACAAACTTGGAATCTTATAATGATCTCCACTTCTTTTGTTATTGGGCACTGCAACCAAGTTTTTCACATTGGGGTACATGATATTAATGCTTTGGATTTACAGGAAAAGCTTTTCTCTCAACCATTTTTCTTATAATTAAAGTTTATCCATGAAATTAGACAAACCTGGATACTCATGATAATCTCCATTATTTTTGTAGTTGGGCACTAAATCATGTTCTCCCTATTAGGATACACGATATTGATGCTTTGGACATGCAAAAAAAACTTTTTTTTCCACCATTTTCCCTATAATCAAAAGTTTATCTAGCAAAAAAGACAAACTTGGAATCTTATAATGATCTCCACTTCTTTTGTTATTGGGCACTGCAAACAAGTTTTCCGCATTGGGGTACATGATATTGATGCTTTGGATTTGCAAGAAAAGCTTTTCTTTCCACCATTTTCCTTATAATCAAAGTTAATCTGTGAAATAAGACAAACTTGGATACTTATAATAATTTTCATCATTTTTATGATTGTCCACTACAATCATATTCTCCACATTGGGATGCACGATATTGATGCTTTGGACTTGCAAGAAAAGATTTTCTTTGCACCATATTCCTTAAAATCAAGCTTCATCCATGAAATGGCACAAACATGGTATCTCATAATAATCCCTATTTCTTTTTTAATTGGGCACTACAACCATTTTCTCCATATTAGGATACATGATATTGATACTTTGGATTTGCAAGATAGACTTTTATTTTTGATATTTTTCTTATAATCAAAGTTTATCTGCAAAATAAGGCAAACTTGGATACTCATAATAATCTCCATTGTTGTTGTGATTGGGCACTACAGTCATGCTTTCCACATCAGGATGCGTGACATTGATGCTTTCGATTTGCAAGAAATGCTTTTCGTTCCACTATTTTCCTTCTAATCAAAGTTTATCTGTGAAATAAGATGAACTTGGATACTCATAACAATTTCCATTATTTTTGCAATTAGGAAAATAACATGTTCTCTACATTGGGTTACATGATATTAATGATTTCGACTTGCAAGAAAAACTTTTTTTCCACCATTTTTCTTATAATTAAAGTTCATCCGTGAAATGAAACATACTTGGATACTCATAATAATCTCCATTATTGTTATGATAGGGGACTACAATCATGTTCTTCATATTGGGATACACGATATTGATGCTTTGGATTTGTAAGAAAAGCTTCTCTTTTCACCTTTTCCCTTGTAATCAAAGTTTATCCATGAAATGAAACAAACATGGGATCTTGTAATAATCTTTATTTCTTTTGTGATGGGCCACTACAACCATGTTTTTCACATTTGGATACATGATTTTGGAGCTTTAGATTGCCAAAAAAGCTTTTCGTTCCACTATTTTCCTTATAATCAAAATTTATTTATGAAATAAGATAATCTTGGATACTTATAATGCTCTCTAATATTTTTGTGATTAGGCACTACAATCATGCTCTCCATATTGGGATACAAGATATTGATGCTTTGGACTTGCAAGAAATGCTTTTCTCTCCACCATTTTCCTTCTAATCAAAGTTCATACCTAAAATAAGACAAACTTGGATACTCGTAATAATCTCTATTATTTTTGTGATTAAGCACAATAATCGTGTTCTCCATATTGGGAAATACGATATTGATACTTTGGACTTGTAAGAAAAGCTTTTCTTTCCACCATTTTCCTTATAGTTAATATTCATCTGTAAAATGAGACAAACTTGGATACTCATTATAATCACCATTCTTACTGTTATGGGTACTACAATCATCTTTTTGACATTAGGATACACGATATTAATGCTTCGAATTTGCAAGAAAAGCTATTCTTTCCACCATTTTCCTTATGATTAATGTTCATTCGCAAAATGAGTCAAACTTGGATACTTATTAATCTCCATTCTTTTTGTTATGGGCACTACAATCATGCCCTCCAAATTAGGATACATGGTATTGATGCTTTGGATTTGCAGGAAAAGCTTTTCTTTCCATCATTTTCCTTATAATCAAAGTTTATTTGTGAAATGAGACAAACTTGAATACTTATAATAATCTCCATGATTTTTGTGATTAGGCACTACAATCATGTTCTCCATATTGGGATACAAGATATTGATGCTTTGGACTTGCAAGAAAAGCTTTTCTTTCTACCATTTTCCCTATAAACAGTGTTCATCCATGAAATTATACAAACTTAAGATCTAGTAATTATCTCTATTTCTTTTGTGATTTGGCATTACAACCATTTTCTTCACGCTAGGATGCATGATATTGATGCTTAAGATTTGCAAGAAAAGACTTTTCTCTTCACCATTTTCCTTATGATCAAAGTTCATCTATAAATGAAACATGCTTGGATAGTCATAATAATCTCCATTATTTTTGTGATCAGGCACTACAATTAAGTTCTCCACATTGGGATAGACGCTATTGATGCTTTGGACTTGTAAGAGAAGCTTTTTGTTCCACCATTTTTCTTATAGTCAAAGTTCAACTCTGAAATGAGACAAACTTGGATACTCATAATAATCTCCATTATTTTTGTGATTGGGCACTACAATCATGTTCTTCACATTAGGGTACACGATATTGATGCTTTGGACTTGCAAGAAAAGCTTTTTTTCCAACATTTTCCTTATAATAAAAGTTCATCTATGAAATGATATAAACTTGGATCTAGTGATAATCTCCATTTCTTTTGTGATTGGGCACTACAACCATTTTCTCCACATTAGGATACACGATATTGATGCTTTGGACTTGCATGAAAACTTTCTTTCCACCATTTCCCTTATAGTCAAAGTTTTTTTTGAAATGAGACAAACTTGAAAGCTTATAATGATCTCTATTTCTTTTATGATTGGGCACTACAACCATGTTCTCCATTTTGGGGTACATGATATTGATGCTTTGAATTTGCAAGAAAAGCTTATATTTCCACCATTTCCTTTATAATCAAAGTTCATCCATGTAATGATACAAACTTGGGATCTCATAATAATCTTCATTTCTTTTGTGATGGGGCATTGCAACCATGTTCTCCACATTGGGATATATAAAATTGGTGCTTTGGATTTGCAAGAAGAGCTTTGCTTTCCACTATTTTCCTTATAATCAAAGTTTATAAGTGAAATGAGACAAATATGGATACTCATAATACTCTTCATTATTTTTGTGATTGAGCACTATAATCATGTTCTCCACATCAGGATACACGATATTGATGCTTTGTACTTGCAAAAGAAGCTTATCTTTCCACCATTTTCCTTATAATCAAAGTTCATCTGTGAAAAGAGACAAACTTGGATACTCATAATAATCTCCATTATTTTTGTTATTAGGCAGTACAATCATGTTATCCATATTGGGATACACGCTATTGATGCTTTGGACTTGCGAGAAAAGCTTTATTTCCACTATTTTTCTCACAATCAAAGTTCTTCTGTGAAATGAGATAAACTTGTAATCTCGTAATGATATCCATTTCCTTTGTGATTGGGCACTACAACCATTTTATCAACATTGGGATACACGATATTGGTGCTTTGGATTTGCAATAAAAGCTTCCCATTCCACCATTACCCTTGTAATCAATGTTCATCCATGAAGTAATACAAACTTGGGATCTCATAATAATCTCTATTTTTTTTTATGATTGGCCACTACAACCATGTTCTCCAGATTGGTATACATGATATTGATGCTTTTGATTTGCAAGAAAAGCTATTATTTCCACCATTTTCCTTATAATCAAAGTTTATCCATGAGACAAGATGAACATGGCTGCGTATAATAATCTCCGTTCTTTTTATGATTGAATAATCATGTTCTCTGCATTGGGGTTCATGATATTAATGCTTCAGACTTGCAAGAAGAACTTCTCTTTTCACTATTTTCCTTATAATCAAAGTTCACCCATGAAATGAGATAAACTTGGAATCTTGTAATGATCTCTAATTCTTTAGTAATTGGGTATAGCAACAATGTTGTCCACATTGGGATACACGATACTAAAGCTTTTGATTTGTAAGAAAAGCTTCTCTTTCCACCAGTTCCCTTGTTATCAAAGTTCATCCATGAAATGAAACAAACTTGGAATTTCATAATGATCTCCATTTCTTTTATGATTGGGCACTACAACCATGTTCTCCACATTAGTATACATGATATTGATGCCTTGGATTTGTAAGAAAAGCTTTTCTTCCATCATTTTCCTCACAATCAAAGTTCATCCATGAAATGAGAAAGCTTGGATGCTAACTATAATCTACATTCTTTTTTTTGCGGGCACTACAACTAAGTTCTACATATTGGCGTGCATAATATTCATGCTTTGGGTTTGCAAGAAAAGCTTCTCTTTCTCTTATTTTCCTTATAATTAATGTTTATCTATCAATTGTGTCAAACTTGGATACTCGTAACAATCTCTTTTCTTTTTGTTTTAGGCACTACAATCATGTTCTCCATATTAGGATACATGATATTGATACTTTTGATTTGCAAGGAAAGCTATTCTTTCCCCTATTTTCCTTATAATCAAAGTTCCTCTATGAAATAAGACAAACTTGGATATTTATAATAATCTCCATTATTTTTGTGATTAGGCATTATAATCATGTTCTCCATATTAGGATACACAATAATGATGCTTTGGACTTGCAAGAAAAGCTTTTCTTTCTAACATTTTCCTTATAATCAAAGTTCATCTATGAAATGATACAAACATGGGATCTCGTAATAATCTCCATTTTTTTTTTGTGATTGGGCTCAAAAACCATTTTCTCCACATTGGGATACATGATATTGATGCTTTGGATTTGCAAGAAAAGCTTTTCTTTCCACTAGTTTTCTTGTAATCAAAATTCATCTATGAAATAAGACAAACTTGGATACTCATAATAATCTATACTATTTTTGTGAATGGGAACTACAATCATGTTCTCCAAATTGGGATACACAATATTGATGGTTTAAACTTGCAAGAAAAGGTTTTCACTCCACCATTTTCCTTATAATCAAAGTTCATCCATGAAATGAGACAAATATGGATGCTCATAATAATCTCTATTATTTTTGTGATTGGGCACTACAATCATGTTCTTCACATTCGGATACACAATATTGATGCTTTGGACTTGCAAGAAAAAATTTTCATTCCATTATTTTCCTTATAATCAAAGTTTTTCCGTGAAATGAGACAAACTTGGAATCTCATAATGATCTATATTATTTTTGTGATAGAGTGGTACAATCATGTTCTCTATATTGGGATTCATGATATTGATGCTTTGGATTTGCCAAAAAAACATCTCTTTTCACCATTTCCTGTATAATCAATGTTCATCCATAAAATGATACAAACTTGGGATCTCATAATAATCTCTGTTTCTTTTGTCATGGGGTACTACAACCATGTTCTCCATATTGGGATATATGATATTGGCGTTTTGGGTTTGCAAGAAAAACTTTTCCTCCCACTATTTTCCTTATAATCAAAGTTCATCTATGAAATAAGACAAAGTTGGATACTCATAATGTTCTATATTATTTTTGTTATTAGGCACTACAATCATGTTTTCCACATTGTGATACACGATATTAATGCTTTGGACTTGCAAGAAAAGCTTTTCTCCCCATTGTTTTCCTTATAATGAAAGTTTATCCCTGAAATAAGACAAACTTGGACACTCAAACAAATCTCCATTATTTTTGGGATTGGGCACTACAATCATGTTCTCTAAATAGCGATACACGATGTTGATGTGTTGGGCTTGCAAGAAAAACTTATCTTTCCACAATTCTCCTTATAATCAACGTTTATTTGTGAAATGAGACAAACTTGGAATCTCATAATGATCTTCATTTCATTTATAATTGGGCACTATAACCACATTTTTCATATTGGGATACACAATATTGATGCTTTTGATTTACTAGACAAGTTTATCTTTCCACCATTTCCCTTATAATCAAAGTTCATCCATAAAATAATACAAACTTAGGATCTCATAATAATCTCCATTTCTTTTGTGATTAAGCACTATAACCATGTTCTCCACATTAGTATACATGGTATTGATGCTTTGGATTTGAAAAAAAAACTTTTCTTTCCACATTTGCCTCATAATTAAAGTTCATCCTGAAATGAGAAAGCTTGGATGCTAACTATAATCTCTATTTTTTTCTTCATGAGCACTACAACCATGTTCTCCACCTTAGCATACATGATATTCATGCTTTAGATTTGCAAGAAAAGCTTTTCGTTCCACTATTATCCTTATAATTAATGTTCATGTAGTAAATGAGTCAAACCTGGGTGCTCGTAACAATCTCTTTTCTTTTTGTTATAGGCACTACAATCATGTTCTCACATTAGGATACATGATATGGATAATTTGGATTTGCATGAAAAGCTTTTTTTTCCCTCATTTTTCCTATAATTAATGTTTATCCATGAATTTAGACAAACTTAGACACCCTTTGCAATCTCCATTCTTTTCTTTATGGGCATTACAACCATGCTCCCCTTATTGGCATAAATGATATTCATGATTTGGAGTTGTAAGAAAAGCTTTTCTTTCCACCATTTTTCTTATAATTAATGTTGTACGCACTAGAATCATGTTCTCCACATTGGGTTGCATGATATTGATGCTTTAGATTTGCAAGAAAGGCTTTTCTTTCCACCATTTTTCTTATAATTCATGTTCATCCATGAAATGAGACAAACTTTGGTGCTCATTGCAATCTCCAGTCTTTTTATTATGGGCACTACAATCATGTTCTCCATACTGGAATACATGATTTCAAAGTTTTGGATTTTTGAGAAAAGCTTTTTTTTTTCCCATAATTTTCCTTATAATTAATATTTATCCATGAAAAAAGTCAAACTTGGACACTCGTAATAATCTCCACCCTTTTGTTATAGGCACTACAATGATGTTCTCCAAATTAGGATACATGATATTGATGCTTTGGATTTGCAAAAAAAGCTTTTCTTTCCACCATTTTCCTTAAAGCAATGTTCATCCATAAAATGAGACAAACTTGGATACCCATAATAATCTTTATTATTTTTGTGATTAGGCACTAAAATCATGTTCTCCGTAATGGGATACATGATATTGATGCTTTTGATTTACAAGAAAGGCTTCTCTTTACACCATTTCCATTATAATCAAAGTTCATCCATGAAATGATACAAACTTGGGATCTCATAATAATCTCCATTTCTTGTGTGGTTTAGCACCACAACCATGTTCTCCATAATGGTGTACATGATATTGATGCTTTGGATTTGCTAGAAAAGCTTTTCTTTCCACCATTTTCCTCAAAATCAAAGTTTTTTCATGAAATGCGATAAACTTGGATACAAATTATAATCTTCATTCATTTCATTATGGGCACTACAATTATGTTCTCCATATTGGGATACACGATATTGATGCTTTGGATTTGCAAGAAAAGCCTCTCTTTCCATTGTTTCCCTTATAATTAAAGTTCAGCCATGAAATGATACAAACTTAGGATCTCTTAATAATCTCCATTTCTTTTGTGATTGGGCATAGAACCATGTTCTCCATATTGGTATACATGATATTGATGCTTTGGATTTGTAAGAAAAGCTTTTTTTTCAACCGTTTTCCTCATAATCAAAGTTCATTCGTGAAATGAGACAAACTTAGATACTAACTATAATCTCCATTTTTTTCATTATGGGCACTATAGCTAGGTTCTCCACATTGGCATGCATGATATTCATGCTTTGGATTTGCAACAAAAGCTTTTCTTTTCATAATTTTCCTTATAATTAATGTTACAAACTTAGGATCTCTTAATAATCTCCATTTCTTTTGTGATTGGGCACTAGAACCATGTTCTCCATATTGGTATACATGATATTAATGCTTTGGATTTGTAAGAAAAGCTTTTTTTTCAACCGTTTTCCTCATAATCAAAGTTCATTCGTGAAATGAGACAAACTTAGATACTAACTATAATCTCCATTTTTTTCATTATGGGCACTATAGCTAGGTTCTCCACATTGGCATGCATGATATTCATGCTTTGGATTTGCAACAAAAGCTTTTCTTTTCATAATTTTCCTTATAATTAATGTTCATCTGTGAAACAAGTTAAAAATGGATACTCGTAATAATCTTCGTTCTTTTCACCTTGGGCATTACAATGATGTTCTCCACATTGGGCAACATGATATTGATACTTTAGATTTTCAAGAAAAGCTTTTCTTTCCACCGTTTTTCTTATAATTAATGTTCATCCATGAAATGAGACAAACTTGGATACTTATAATAATCTCTATTATTTTTGTAGTTGGGCATACAATCATGTTTTCCACATTGGGATAAACAATATTGAAGCTTTGGACTTGCAAGAAAAACTATTCTTCCCACCATTTTCCTTATAATCAAGTTCATTCTGTAAATCAGACAAACTTGGAATCTCATAATGATCTCCACTTTTTTTGTGACTGGGCACTACAACCAAGTTCTCCATTTTGGGATACACGATATTTAGGCTTTGAATTTACAGGAAAAGCTTTTCTTTCCACCATTTTCCTTATAATCAAAGTTTATCTATGAAATAAAACAAGCTTGGATACTCATAATAATCACCATTATTTTTGTGATTGGGCACTACAATCAAGTTCTCGACATTGAGATGCATGATATTGATGCGTTGGATTTACAAGAAAAGCTTTTCTTTCCACCATTTTCCTTATAATCAAAGTTCATCTATGAAATGAGATAACTTGGATACTTATAATAATCTCCATTATTTTTATGATTGGGCACTACAATCATGTTCTCCACATTGGGATACATAATATTTATACCTCAAATTTTAAGAAAAGCTTTTTTTTCCACCATTTTTCTTACAATTAATGTTCATTTGGGAAATCAGTTAAACTTTGATACTCGCAATAATCCTCTTTCTTTTTGTTAGGAGCATTAAAATCATGTTCTCCACATTGGGATACACGATATTGATACTTCGAATTTGCAAGAATAGGTTTTTTTTCCCCTTATTTTTCTTATAATTAATGTTCATACATGAAATGAGACAAACTTGGATAGCCATTATAATTTTCACCCTTTTTCTTATGGGCACTATAATTATGTTCTCTAAATTAGGATACACGATATTGATGCTTTGGATTTCCAAGAAAAGCTTTCCTTTTCACCATTTTCCTTATAATCAAAGTTCATTTGTGAAATAAGGCAAACTTGGATTCTCACAATAATCTCCATTATTTTTGTGATTGGGCACTATAATCATATTCTCCACATTGTGTTACACGATATTGATGCTTTGGACTTGCAAGAAAAGTTTTTTTTCCACCATTTTTCTTATAATCAAAGTTTATCCTTAAAATGGCACAAACTTGAATGCTCATAATAATATCCATTATTTTTGTGATTGGGCATTACAATCAAGTTATCCACATTGGGATACATGATATTGATGCTTTAGACTTGTAAGAAAAACTTTTCTTTCCACCATTTTTCGTATAATCAAAATCAATTCGTGAAATGAGACAAACTTGGAATCTCATAATGATCTCTATTTTTTTTGTGATTGGGCACTACAACCATGTTCATCATGTTGGGGTACATAATATTGATGCTTTGGATTTGCGAGAAAAGCTTTTCTTCCCACCTTTTTTTCTTATAATTAATGTTCATCTGTGAAATGATTTAAACTTGGATACTTATAATAATCTCCCCTTTTTTTGTTATAGGCACTACAATTATGATCTCTGCATTTGGATGCAAGATATTGAAGCTTTGGATTTGCAAGAAAAGCTTTTCTTTCCACTATTTTCTTATAATTAATGGTCATCCGTGAAATTAGACAAACTTTAGTACTCATTACAATCTCTACTCTTTTTGTTATGGGCACTATAATCATGTTCTCCACATTAGGATACATGATAATTTTCCTTATAATTAATATTCATCCGTGAAAAGAGTTAAACTTGGATACTCATAATAATCTTCATTCTTTTTGTTATGGGCACTACAATCATGTTTTGCAAATTGGGATACACGATATTGTTACTTTGGATTTGCAAGAAAAGCTTTTTTTTCCACCATATTCGTTATAATCAAAGGTCATCTGTGAAATGAGACAAACTTGGACACTCATAATAATCTCCACTATTTTTATGATTGGGCACTACAATCATGTTTCCCATATTGGGATGCATGAAATTGATGCTTTTGATTTACAAGAAAAGCTTCACTTTCCACCATTTCCCTTATAATCAAAGTTCATGCATCAAATGATACAAACTTGGGATCTCTAATAATCTCCATGTCTTTTGTGATTTGACACTACAACCATGTTCTCCATATTGGTATGCATGACATTGATGCTTTGGGTTTGCAAAAAAAAGCTTTATTTTTCCACCATTTTTCTTATGATTAATGTTCTTTCATGAAATGAGACAAACATGGATACATATTATAATCACCATTCTTTTTGTTATAGGCTCTACAATTATGTTCTCCATATTGGGATATGCAATATTGATGTTTTGGACTTGCAAGCTTTTTGTTTCCACCATTTTTTTATAATTAATGTTTATTTGTGAAATGAGACAAAATTAGATACTTATAGTAATCTTTATTTTTTTTGTGATTGGGCGTTACAATCATGTTCATCTCAACAGGATACATGATATTGAGGCTTTGATTTGGCAAGAAAAACTTCTCTTTCCACCATTTTCCTTATAATTAATATTCATTCGTGAATTGAGTCAAATTTGGACACTAATTATAATCTCCATTCTTTTTATTAAGGGCACTACAATCATGTTCTCCACATTGGGATATACGATATTGATGCTTTGGTTTGGCAAGAAAGGCTTTTCTTTTGACCATTTTCCTTATAGTTAAAGTTCATCCGTGAATTAAGTCAAACTTGGACATTAATTATAATCTCCATTCATTTCATTACAGGCACTATAATTATGTTCTCCATATTGGGGCACATGATATTAATGCTTTGGTTTGGCGAGAAAGGCTTTTTTTTCCACCAGTTTTCATATAGTTAAAGTTCATCTGTGAAATGAGACAAACTTGGATACTAACTATAATTTCCATCCTTTTCGTTATGGGCACTGCAATCATGTTCTCAACATCGGCATACATGATATTAATGTTTTGGATTTGCAAGAAAAGCTTTTCTTTCCACCATTTTTCTTATAATTAATGTTCATCCATGAATAAGTCAAACTTGGATACTTATAATAATCTCCACAATTTTTGTGATTGGGCATCACAATCAGGTTCACCTTAATAGGATACCTGATATTGAGGTTGATTTGGCAAGAAAAGTTTTTCTTTCCACCATTTTCCTTATAATTAATGTTCATTTGTGAAAGAAGTCGAACTTGGATACTTATAATCATATCCATTCTTTTTGTTATGGGCACTACAATCATGTTCTCCACTTTAGGATACACGATATTGATGTTTTGGAATGGCAAGAAAAGGTTTTCTTTCCACCATTTTCCTTATAGTCAAAGCTTGTCCATCAAATGAGTCAAACTTAGATTCTCATAATAATCTCCAATCTTTTTGTGATTGGGCACTACAATCATGTTCTCTACATTAGGGTGCATGATATTGATGCTATGGATTTGCAAGAAAAGCTTTTCTTTCCACCATTTCCTTTATAATCAAAGTTCATCTAAAAAATGATACAAGCTTGGATATTTATAATAACCTCCATTCTTTTTCTTAGTGGCCTTACAATCATGGTCAGATCATTTGGATGCACTATATTGATGCTTTGGTTTGGCAAGAAAAGCTTTCTTTTCTACCATTTTCCTTATAAGTAAAGTTCATATGTGAAATGAGACAAACTTGGATACTAACTATAATGTCCATTCTTTTCATTATGGGCTCCACAATCATGTCCTCCACATTAGGATACACGATATTGATGCTTTGGATTTGCGAGGAAAGCTTTTCTTTCCACCATTGTCTTTATAATTAATGTTCACCCATGAAATAAGTCAAACTTGAATACTCATAATAATCTTTATTCTTTTTGTTTTGGGCACGACAATCATGTTCTCCACGTTGGGATACATGATATTCATGCTTTGAATTTGCAAGAAAAGCTTTTCTTTCCACCATTTTCTTTATAATCAATGTTCATCCGTGAAATAAGACAAACTTGGATACTCATCCTAATCTCTTTCTTTTTGTTATAAGCACTACAATCATTTTCTCCCCATTAGGATACGCGATATTGATGCTTTGGATTTGCATGAAAAGCTTTTTTTCCACCATTTTCTTATAATTAATGTTCATCCGTGAAATGCGTCAAACTTGGATGCTCATAATAATCTCCATTCCTTTTGTTATAGGCACTACAATCATGTTCTCCGCATTGGAAAACACGATAATGATGCTTGGATTGCAAGAAAAGCTTTTTTTCCACCATTTTGCTTATAATTAATGTTCACTTATGAAATGAGACAAACTTGGATACTCATTGTAATCTCTATTATTTTTGTTATGGGCACTACAATCAAGTTCTCTACATTAGGATAGAGGATATTGATGCTTTGGTTTTACTAGAAAAGCTTTTCTTTCCACCATTTTCCTTATAGTTAATATTCATCTATCAAGTAAGTCAAACTTGGATACTCATAATATTCTTCACTCTTTTTGTTATGGGCACTACAATCTTGTTCTCCACTTTTGGATACATGATATTGATGCTTTGGAATTGCAAGAAAAGATTTTCTTTTCACCATTTTCCTTATAATCAAAGTTTGTCCATCAAACGAGTCAAACTTGGATTCTCATAACAATCTCCATTCTTTTTGTGATTGGGCACTACAATTATGTTGTCCACATTGGGGTGCATGATATTGATGCTATGGATTTGCAAGAAAAGCTTTTCTTTCCACCATTCCACTTACAATCAAATTTCATCTATGAAATGATACAAGCTTGGATACTTATAATAACCTCCCTTCTTTTCCTTAGTGACCCTACAATCATGGTCACCTCCTTAGGATACACGGCATTGAGGCTTTGGTTTGGCAAGAAAAGTTTGTTTTCCATCATTTTCCTCATAATTAAAGTTCATATGTGAAATGAGACAAACTTGGATACTAAATAAAATCTCCATTCTTTTCATTATGGGCTTAACAATCATGTTCTCCATATCAGGATACACGATAGTGATGCTTTGGATTTGCAAGGAAAGCTTTTCTTTCCACCATTGTCTTTATAATTAATGTTTACCCATGAAATGAGTCAAACTTTGGATACTCATAATAATCTTCATTCTCTTTCTTTTGGGCATGATAATCATGTTCTCCAGGTTGGAATGAATGATATTGATGCTTTGAATTTGTAAGAAAAGCTTTTCTTTACACCATTTTCCTTATAATTAATGTTCATCTGTGAAATGAGAGAAACTTGGATACTCATTCTAATCTCCATTCTTTTCGTTATGGGCACTACAACCATTTTCTCCCCATTAGGATACGCGATATTGATGCTTTAGATTTGCATGAAAAGCTTTTCTTTCCACCATTTTCTTATAATTAATGTTCATCCGTGAAATGGGTCAAACTTGGATACTCATAATAATTTCCATTCTTTTTGTTATGGGCACTACAATCATGTTCTCTGCATTAGGATACATGATATTGATGCTTTGGATTGCAAGAAAAACGTTTCTTTCCACCATTTTGCTTATAATTAATGTTCACTCATAAAATGAGACAAACTTGGATACTCATTATAATCTTTATTCGTTTTGTTATGGGCACTACAATCATGTTCTCCATATTATGATAGACAATATTGATGCTTTGGATTTGCAAGAAAAGCTTTTCTTTCTACCATTTTCCTTATAGTTAATATTCATTCGTCAAGTAAGTCAAACCTGGATACTCATAATATTCTCTATTCTTTTTGTTATGGGCACTACAATCGTGTTCTCCAATTGGGATACACATATTGATGCTTTGGATTTGTAAGAAAAACTTTGCTTTCCACCATTTTCCTTGTAATCAAAGTTTATCCATAAATAAGATAAAGTTTGAATCTAGTAGCTAGCTCCATTTCTTTTGCAAGTGGGCACTACAACCATGTTCTCTATGTGGGGATACACGATATTGATGCTTTGGATTTGCAAGAAAAGCTTTGCTTTCCACTATTTTTCTTATAATCAAAGTTTATCCATGAAATGATACAAACCTGGAATCTTGTAATAATCTCCATTTCTTTTGTGATTGGCACTACAATCATGTTCACCTCATTGGGATACAGGATAGT
The DNA here is from genome assembly GCA_038382025.1 of Adansonia gregorii. Classification (NCBI taxonomy): domain Eukaryota; kingdom Viridiplantae; phylum Streptophyta; class Magnoliopsida; order Malvales; family Malvaceae; genus Adansonia; species Adansonia gregorii. The sequence goes on along the minus strand of JBBYHO010287666.1, from coordinate 59,351 downwards.
GATGCTTTGGCTTGGCAAGAAAAGCTTTGCTTTCCATCATTTTCCTTATAATTAAAGTTCATCCATGGCATGAGATAAATTGGGATACTACCTACAATCTCCACTCTTTTCCTTATGGGCTCTATAATTATTTTCTCCATATTGGGATGAACGATATTGATGCTTTGGATTTGCAAGGAAAGCTTTTCTTTCCACCATTTCCCTTATAATTAAAGTTTATCCATGAAATGAGATAAACTTGGATACTCATAATAACCACCTTTCTTTTTGTTTTCGGGTACTACAATGATGTTCACCTCATTGGGATACATAATATTAATGCTTTGGATTTGTAGGAAAAGCTTTCCTTTCCACCATTTTCCTTATAATCAAAGTTCATCCACGAAATAAGACAAACTTGGATACTGATAATAACCTCATTTATTTTTGTGATTGGGTACGATAATCATGTTCATCTTATTGGGATACATGATATTGATGGTTTGGTTTGGCAAGAAAAGGTTTTTCTTTTGCCATTTTTCTTAGAATCTAAGTTTGTCCATCAAATGAGTCAAACTTGGATTCTTGTAATAATCTCTATTCTTTTTGTGATTAGGCACTGCAATCATGTTCTCCACATTGGGATACGTGATATTGACGCTTTGGATTTACAGAAAAGCTTTTCTTTCCATCATTTTCCTTATAATTAGTGTTCATCCATGGAATGAGACAGGCTTGGATACTTATTGTAATCTTCATTCTTTTTGTTTTGGGCATTACAATAATGTTCTCTGCATTGGGATAGACGATATTGAGTCTTTCGATTTACAAGAAAAGCTTTTTCTTTTCACTATTTTCCTTATAATTAATGTGCATCCACGAAATGAGTCAAACTTTGATACTCATAATAATCTCCATTCTTTTTGTTATGGGCACTACAATTATATTCTCTACATTGGTACACATGATATTGATGCTTTGGATTTACAAGAAAAGCTTTTTTTCCACCATTTTCCTTATAATTAATGTTAATCTGTGAAATGTGACAAAATTGGATACTTGTTATAATCTTTATTCTTTTTGTTATGGGCACTACAATCATGTTCTCTAGATTGGGATACATGATACTGATGCTTCTGATTTGCAAGACAAGCTTTTCTTTCCACTAGTTCCCTTATAATGAAATTCATTTACGAAATGAGACAAACTTGGATACTTGTAATAATCTCCATTCTTTTTGTTAGTGGCTCTAAAATCATGTTCACCTTATTGGGATACATGATATTGATGCTTTGGTTTGGCAAGAAAGGCTTTTCTTTCCATCATTTTTCTTATAATTAAAGTTCATCCATGAAATAAGACAAATTTGGATACCCATAATAATCTTTATTTTTTTTGTGATGGGCATTATAATCATGTTCATCTCATTGGGATACATGATATTAATGCTTTGGGCTTGCAAGAAAAGCTTTTCCTTCAACCATTTTCCTTACTATCAAAGTTAATCCATGAAATAAAGCAAACATGGATACTCATAATAATCTCCATTATTTTTGTGCTTGTGCACTACAATCTTGTGTACCTTATCGAGATACACAATATTGATGTTTTGCATTTGCAAGAAAAGCTTTTCATTTGACCAGTTTCCTTATAATTAATGCTTATCCATGAAAAAAGGCAAACTTGGATACTCATTATAATCTTCATTCTTTTTTTTTGGGCACTACAATCATGTTCTCCACATTGGGATACATGATATTGATGCCTTGGATTTGCAAGAAAAGCTATTCTTTCCTCCATTTTCCTTATAATTAATGTTCATCCATGAAATGAGACAAACTTTGGTTCCTGTAATAATCCCATTTTTTTTGTTTTAGGCACTACCATCATGTTCTCCATGTTGGAATACATGATATTGATACTTTAGACCTGCAAGAAAAGCTACTCTTTCCACCTTTTTTCTTATAAATAATGTTTATCCATGAAATGTGATAAACTTGGATACTTCTAATAATCTCCATTATTTTTGTGATTAGGCACTATATTCATGTTCACCTCATTGGGATACACGATATTGATGCTTTGGATTTGCAAGAAAAGCTTTTCCTTCCATCATTTTACTAATAGTTATTGTTCATCTGTGAATTAAGTTAAACTTGGATACTAGTAATAATCTACATTCTTTTTGTTATAGGCACTGCAGTCATGCTCTCCACACTGGTGTACATGATATTGATGCTCTAGATTTGCAAGATAAGCTTTTCTTTCCACCATTTTCCCCATAATTAATATTCATTCGTGAAATGAGGTAAACTTGGATACTCATTATAATCTCCATTCTTTTCATTATGGACACTCTAATCATGTTCTCCACATTGGGATACACGATATTGATGCTTTGGATTTCCAAGAAAGTTTTTTCTTTCCACCATTTTTCTTATAATTAATGTTCATCCGTGAAATGAGTTAAACTTGGATACTTAAAAAAATTTCCATTCTTTTCATTATAGGCACTACATCATGTTCTCTACATTGGGATACATGATATTGATGCTTCGGATTTGGAAGAAAAGGTTTTTTTTTTTCCACCATTTTCCTTATAATTAATGTTCATCCGTGAAATGAGACAAACTTATATACTCATTATAGTCTCTATTCTTTTTATTATTGGTACAACAATCATGTTTCCCATATTGGGATACATGATATTAATGCTTTGGAATTGTAAGAAAAGCTTTTCTTTGCACCATTTTCCTTATAATTAATGTTCATTCATGAAATGAGTCAAACTTGGATACTCGTAATAATCTTCATTCTTATTGTTGTGGGCACTATAATCATGCTTTCCATATTAGGATGCACGATATTAATGCTTTGGATTCATAAGGAAAGCTTTTCTTTTCACCATTTTCCTCATAAGTAGTGTTCATCTATAAAATGAGTCAAGCTTGGATACTCGTATTAATCTCCATTATTTTTGCTGTGGGCACTACAATAATGTTCTCAAGATTGGGATACACGATATTGATGCGTTGGATTTATAACAAAATCTGTTCTTTCCTCTATGTTCCTTACAATTAACGTTTATCCATGAAATGAGTCAAACTCGAATACTTATTATAATCCATATTCCTTTTGTTATGGGCACGACAATCATGTTTCCCATATTGGGATACACGATATTAATGCTTTTATTTGCAAAAAAAGCTTTTTTTCCACCATTTTCCTTATAATTAGTGTTCATCCATGAAATAAGTCAAACATGGATACTCATAATAATCTCTATTCTCATTCTTGTGGGCACTACAATTATGTTTTCCATACTGGGATACCTGATGTTGATGCTTTGGATTCACAAGGAAAGCTTTTCTTTCCACTATTTTCCTTATAATTATGTTCATTCGTAAAATAAGTCAAACTTCTGTACCTGTAATAATATCCATTCTTTTTATTATAGGCACTACAATAATGTTCTATGCATTGGGATAGATGATATTGCTTCTTTGGATTAGCAAGAAAAGCTTTTCTTTCCACCATTTTCCTTATAATTAATGTTCATTCGTGAAATAAGATAAACTTGGATATTCATTATAATCTCTATTCTTTATGTTATGGGCACTATAATCATGTTCTCCATAATGGGATACACGATACTGATCCTTTAGAATTGCTAGAAAATCTTTTCTTTCCACCATTTTCCTTGCAATTAAAATTCATCCTTCAAATAAGCCAAACTTGGATACATAATAATCTCTAGTCTTTTTGTTAGTGTCCCTACAATCAAATTTACCTTATTAGGATATATGATATTGATGCTTTGGTTTGGCAAGAAATGTTTTGTTTTCCACTATGTTCCTTGTAATTAAAGTTCATCCGTGAGATGAGACAAACTTGGATACTAATTATAATCTTCATTCTTATCATTATAGGTACTACAATCATGTTCTCCACATTGGGATACACAATATTGATGCTTTGGATTTGCAAGAAAAGATTTTTTTTCCCCCATTTTCCTTATAATTAATGTTTATCTGTGAAATGAGCTAAACTTTGGTACTTGTAATAATCTTTTTTTTCTTACAGGCACTATAATCATGTTCTCCATATTAGGATACACGATATTGATGCTTTGGGCTTGCAAGAAAAGCTTTTCTTTCCACCATTTTTCTTATAGTTAATGCTCATCCGTGAAATGCGACAAACTTGGATATTCATAATAATCTCTAATATTTTTATGATCGGGCGCTACAATCATGTTCACCTCTTTAGGATACACGACATTGATGCTTTGTTTGGCAAGAAAAGCTTTTCTTTCCATCATTTTCCTTATAATTAACGTTTACTCGTGAAATAAGTCAAAGTTGGATACTAATTATATTCTCCATTCTTTTTTTTATGGGCACTCCAATCATGTTCTTCACATTGGGATACATGATATTGATGCTTTGGATTTATAAGAAAAGCTTTTCTTTTCACCATTCTCCTTATAATCAAAGTTCATCCGTGAAATGATACAAACTTGGATACTTGTAATAATCTCCGTTCTTATTGTTACTGGGCACCACAATCATGTTCACCACATTAGGATGTGATATTGACGCTTTGGTTAGGCAAAAAAGGCTTTTTTTTTCCACCATTTCCTTATAATTAAAGTCTATCCGAGAAATGAGACAAACTTGGATACTAAATATAATCTCTATTCTTTTCGTTAAGGGCACTGCAATCATGTTCTCCACATTGGGATACACGATATTAATGCTTTGGACTTACAAGAAAAGCTTTTCTTTCCACTATTTTCCTTATAAGTAATGTTCATCCATGAAACGAATCAAACTTTGATACTCATAATAATCTTCATTCTTTTTGTTATGGGCATTACAATCTTGTTCTCCATGTTGGGATACACGATATTGATGCTTTAGAATTGTAAGAAAAGGTTTTCATTCCACCATTTTCCCTATAATCAAAGCTTGTCCATCAAACAAGTAAAACTTGGATTCTCATAATAATCTTCATTTTTTTGTGATTGGGCACGGCAATCATGTTCTCCACATTGGGATACAAGATATTGACGCTTTGAATTTGCAAGAAAAGCTTTGCTTTCCACCATTCCCTTTATAATTAAAGTTTGTCTATGAAACGATGCAAGCTTGGATACTTATAATAATCTCTATTCTTTTTCTTAATGGCCCTACAATCATGTTCACCTCATTAGGATGCACGATATTGATGCTTTGGTTTGGCAAGAAAAGTTTTATTTTCTACATTTTCCATATAATTAAAGTTTCTTCGTGAAATGAGACCAAATTGGATACTAACTATAATCTTTATTCTTTTCATTATGGGCTCCACAATCATGTTCTCCATATTAGGATGCACGATATTGATGCTTTGGATTTGCTTGAAAAGCTTGTCCTTTCACCATTATCCTTATAATTAATGTTCATCGATGAAATGAGTTAGACTTGGATACTTGTAATAATCTTTATTCTTTTTATTTTGGGCATGACAATCATGTTCTCCACATTAGGATACATGATATTGATCCTTTGGATTTGCATGAAAAGCTTTTTTTTTTTTTTGCCATTTTTCTTATAATTAATGCTCATCTGTGAAATAAGACAAACTTGGATACTCATTCTAATATCTATTATGGGTAATACAATCATGTTCTCTATATCAGGATACATGAAATTGATGCTCTAGATTTGCATGAAAAGCTTTTCTTTCCACCGTTTTCTTATAATTAATATTTATCCATGAAATGCATCAAACTTGGATGCTCGTAGTAATCTCTATTCTTTTTGTTATAGGCACTATAATCATGTTCTCTGCATTGGGATACACGATATTAATGCTTTGGATTGCAAGAAAAACTTTTCTTTCCACCATTTTACTTATAATTAATGTTCGTTCATGAAATGAGACAAACTTGGATTCTTATTATAATCTCTATTATTTTTATTATAGGCACTACGATCATGTTCTCCATATTAGGATACACGATATTGAGGCTTTGGATTTGCAAGAAAAGTTTTCTTTTCACTATTTTCCTTATAATTAATATTCATCCATGGAGTGAGTCAAACCTGGATACTCGTAATAATGTTCATTCTTTTTTTCGTGGGCACTACAATCATTTTCTTCAATTTGGGATACAAATATTGATGCTTTGGATTTGCAAGAAAAGCATTTTTTCCACCATTTTCCTTATAATCAAAGTTCATCCGTGAAATAAGATAAAGTTTAAGCTAGCAACAAGCTCTATTTATTTGTGAGTGGACACTACAACTATGTTCTCCATATTTGAGTACACGATATTGATGCTTTGGACATGCGAGAAAAGCTTCTCTTTCAATCGTTTCCCTTATAGTCAAAGTTCATCGATAAAATGATATAAACATTGAATCTCATATTAATCTCCATTTCTTTTATGATTGGGCACTACAACCATGTTCTCCACAAAGGTAAACTTGATATTAATGGTTTAGATTGGCAAGAAAAGCTTTTCTTTCTACTATTTTTCTCATAATCAAAGTTTGTTCATGAAATGAGGGAAACTTCGATATTTGTAATAATCTTTATTCTTTTTGTTACTAGGCACTATAATCATGTTAACCTTATTGGGATACATGATATTGATGTTTTGGATTTTCAAGAAAAGCTTTTTTTTCCACCATTTTCCTTATAAATACTATTCATCTATATAATGAGTCAAACTTGGATACTAGTAATAATCTCTATTCATCATGTTATGGGCACTACAATGATGTTCTCTGCATTAGGGTACACGTTATTGATGCTTTGGATTTGCAGAAAAAGTTTCTCTTGCCAACATTTTCCTTATAATTAATGTTTATCCGTGAAATAAGACAAACTTAGATACTCATTATAGTCTCTATTCATTTTGTTATAGGCACGACAATCATGTTCCCTATATTAGGATACACGATATTAATGCTTTAAAATTGCAAGAAAAGTTTTTTTTGCACCATTTTCCTTATAATTAATTTTCATCCATGAAATGAGTCAAACTTGGATACTCGTAACAGTCTCCATTCTTATTGTTATAGGCACTACAATCATGCTTTCCAAATTGGGATACATGATATTTATGCTTTGGATTCGTAAGGAAAACTTTTCTTTCCACCATTTTCCTTATAATTAGTGTTCATACATGAAATGAGTCAAACTTGGATACTCGCATTAATCTCCATTATTTTTGCTATAGGCACTGCAATAATTGTCCTCAAGATTGGGATACATGATATTGATGCCTTGGATTTGCAAGAAAAGCTTTTCTTTCCTTTATGTTCCTTATAATTAATGTTTATCCATGAAATGACTCAAACTCGGATGTTCATTATAATCCTTTATTCCTTTTTTTATGGGCACGACAATCATGTTCCTCACATTAGGATACATGATATTGATGCTTTGGAATTGCAAGAAAAGCTTTGCTTTTCACCATTTTCCCTATAATTAATATTCATCCGTGAAATGAGTCAAACTTGGATACTCATAATAATCTCCATTTTTATTCTTATGGGCACTACAATCATGTTTTCCACATTAGGATACACGATAGAGATGTTTTGGATTCACAAGGAAAGCTTTTCTTTCCACTATTTTCCTTATAATTAGTGTTTATCCATGAAAAGAGTCAAATTTGGATACCCATAATAATCTCCATTCTTTTTGTTATGGGCACTACAATCATGTTCTTGAGATTGGGATACACGATATTGATAATTTGGATTTGCAAGAAAAGCTTTTCTTTCCTCAATGTTCCTTATAATTAATGTTTATCGATGAATGAGTCAAACTTTGTTACTCATAATAATCTTTTTTTTTTCGTTATGGGCACTGCAATTATTTTCCCCATATTGGGATGCATAATATTGATGCTTTAGGTTTGCAAGAAAAGCTTTTCATTCCACTATCCCTTATAATCAATATTCATGCATGAAATGATACAAGCTTGGATACTTGTAATAACCTCCATTCTTTTTCTTAGTGACACTATAATTACGTTCTCCTCACTGGGATACACGATATTGATGCTTTGGTTTGGCAAGAAAAACTTTGCTTTCCACTATTTTCCTTATAAGTAAAGTTCATCTATTAAATAAGACAAACTTGGATACTAATTATAATCTTTGTTCTTTTCATTATGGGCTTACAATCATGTCCTCTATATTTAGATCCATGGTATTGATGCTTTGAATTTGCAAGAAAAGCTTTTTTCCACCATTTCCTTCTAATTAATGTTCACTTGTGAAATGAATCAAACTTGGATACTCATAATAATCCTTATTTTTTTTGGTTTGTGCACGACAATCATGTTCTCTATATTGGGATACATGGTATGATGCTTTGGATTTGCAAGAAAAGCTTTATTTCCACCATTTTCACTATAATTAACATTCATCTGTGAAATCAGAAAACCTTTGATACTCATTCTAATCTTTGTTCTTTTTGTCATGGGCACTACAGTCATGTTCTCCATTTTAGGATACACGATATTGATGCTTTGTATTTACAAGAAAAGCTTTTCTTTCCATCATTTTCCTTATAATTAATGCTCATCCGTGAAATGAGTCAAACTAGGACACTCGTAATACTCTCTATTCTTTTTGTTATGGGAACTACAATTATGTTCTTTGCCTTGGGGTATATGATATTGATGCATTGGATTTGCAAGGAAAGCTTTTCTTTCCACCATTTTCCTTATAATTAATGTTCTTTCATGAAATGACACAAACTTGGATACTTAATATAATCTCTATTATTTTGGTTATGGGCACTACAATTATGTTCTTCACATTAGGATCCATGATATTTACGCTTAGAAGTTGCAAGAAAAGCTTTTCTTTCCACCATTTTCCTTATAATTAATATTTATCCATGAAGTGAGTCAAACCTGGATACTCATAATAATCTCTATTATTTTTGTTATGGGCACTACAATCATGTTCTCCAATTTGGGTTACATGATATTGATGCTTTGGATTTGCAAGAAAAGCTTTTCTTTCCTTCATTTTCCTTATAGTTAATGTTTGTCCATGAAATGAGTCAAACTTTGATCTCATAATAATCTCCCTACTTTTTGTTATGGGCACTACAATCATGTTCTTGACATTGGGATACACGATATTGATGCTTTGGATTTGTAGGAAAAGTTTTTCTTTCCTGTATGTTCCTATAATTAATTTTTATTGGTGAAATAACTCAAACTTTGGTACTCCTGATGATCTTTATTTTTTCTGTTATGGGCACTATAATCATGTTCTTCACATTAAGATGCATAATATTAATGCTTTGGATTTGTAAGCAAAGCTTTTCTTTTCACCACTTCCCTTGTAATTAATGTTCATCCATGAAATGATACAAGCTTGGATACTTGTAATAATCTCCATTCTTTTTCTTAGCGGCACTACAATTATGTTCACCTTGTTCGGATACACAATATCGATGCTTTGTTTAGCAAGAAAAGCTTTGCTTTCCACCATTTTCCTTATAGTTAAAGTTCATCTGTGAAATGAAACAAACTTGGATATTAACTATAATCTCTATTCTTTTCATCATGGGCTTTACAATCATGTTCTCCATATTTGGATGCACGACATTGGTGCTTTAGATTTGCAAGAAAAGCTTTTTTTCCACCATTTTCCTCATAATTAATGTTCACCTGTGAAATAACTCAAACTTGGATAATCGTAATAATCTCCATTCTTTTGTTTTGGCCATGACAATCATGTTCTTCACATTTGGATACACGATATTGATGCTTTGGACTTGCAAGAAAAGTTTTTTTTCCATCATTTTCAATATAATTAATGTTCATCTGTGAAATGTCTAATTTTTATTCTTTTCGTTATGGGCACTGCAATCATGTTCTCCACTTTAGGATACACGATATCGATATTTTGGATTTGCAAGAAAAGCTTTTCTGTCCATCATTTTCATTGTAATTAATGTTTATTTGTGAACTGTGTCAAACAAGGATACTCATAATAATCTCCATTCACTTTGTTATGGGCACTACAACATGTTCTTCGCTTTGGGATACATGATATTGATGCTTTGGATTTGCAAGAAAAGCTTTTTTTCCTACCATTTTTGCCATATTTAATGTTCATTCATGAAATGACACACACTTGGATGCTCATTATAATCTTTATTATTTTCGTTATAGGCACTACAATCATGTTCTCCACATTGGGATACATAATATTGATGCTTTAAGTTTGGAAAAAAAACTTTTCTTTCCCCCATTTTCCTTATAATTATATTCATCTTTGAAGTGAGTCAAACCTCGATAGTCATGATAATGTCCATTCCTTTTTCTATGGGCACTATAATCATATTTTCCAATTTAGGATACATGATATTGATGCTTTGGGTTTGCAAGAAAAGCTTTTCTTTCAACCATTTTACTTATAGTCAAAGTTTCTCCATAAAATGAGATAAAGTTGGAATCTCGTAATAAGCTCCATTTTTTTATGAGTGGGCACTACAATCATGTTCTGCATACTGGGATACACGATATTGGTGCTTTGGATTTGCAGAAAAAGTTTTTCTTTTCACCATTTTCCTTACAATTGTAGTTTTTTCATGAAATGATGCAAACCTAGAATCTAATAACAATCTCGATTTCTATTGTGGTCAGGCACTACAACCATGTTCTCCATATGGGTATACGTGATATTGTTGTTTTGGATTGGCAAGAAACGTTTTTCTTTTTACAATTTTTCTTATAATCAAAATTCGTCCATAAAATGAGACAAATTTGGATACACATAATAATATCCATTCTTTTTATTATTGGGTACTACAATCATGTTTAGCTCATTGTGATACATGATATTGATGCCTTGGAGTTGCAAGAAAAGCTTTTTGTCTGTCACTTTCCTCATAATTAATGTTCATTTGTGAAATGAGTCAAACTTGGATACTCATAATAATCTCCATTTTTTTCCATTGCGGGTACTACAATCATGTTTTCTGCATTGGAATACATGATATTAATGCTTTGGATTTGCAAGAAAAGCTTTTCTTTCCACTACATTCCTTGTAATTAATGTTCATCTGTGAAATGAGACAAACTTGGATACTCATTAAAATTTCTATACTTTTTGTTATGGGCACTATAATCTTGTTCTCCATGTTATGATACACGATATTGATGCTTTGGATTTAAAAAAAAAAATTCCATCATTTTCTTTATAATTAATATTCATTGTGAAATACGCCAAACTTGGATACTCGTAATAATCTTTATTCTTTTAATTATGGGCACTACAGTTATGTTTTCTAAATTAGGATACGCGATATTGATGCTTTGGATTTTCAAGAAAAAAATTTTTTCTGCCATTTTCCTTATAATCAAAGTTCATCTGTGAAACGAGACAAACTTGGAATCTCGTAATGTCATCCATTTCTTTTGTGATTAGGCACTGCAACCATGTTCTCTGCATTATGATGCATGATATTGATGCTTTGGATTCAGAAGAAATCCACCATTTGCCTTATAATCAAAGTTTGTTCATGAAATGATATGAGCTTAGAATCTCATAGTGTTACAATGTGCCCCGGGGTCGATCTTGTGAATCTATGGATGCATGTGACTTAAAATTTTTTTCTAACTTGTAAATGTCTTCTTGATAGAGACTTTTCCTTCACGATATGATAGAAATGAGAAAGTACGAATTCTCAACTTGTGATACAGTGAATAGAACTATAAGATGAATCGTTCATCTTATTAGTCTGGGATGACCATCTCGAATTAGTTAATGCTTGGACTCACCATCAATCATTTTGGGCTACGCATGATTGGATGCCTATTGAAACCTATGTCTTGAGTTACAAAACTCGAAACATCGATTTCATGGTCTACATTGTACAAAGATTTGCTATTTGGGTTCAGGAGTTGGTTACGCATGATAAGTCACGAACCTCTTTAAGACGTCAAAAATTGGTACTTTACTAGTTATGTCTTATATTAATTTCGATTCCTTCAATCTTAACTTGTCACTATTTCAATATTACCCCCTTTTAATGCATAAAAAAATACAAATACAGGTTTTAATGAAAAGATTTAATCTTATACATACCTTAGAGAGATGGGGAATATAGTGATTTTCAATAAAAGACCTTTGGATTTTACTTTGAAAAATGAAATATTCCATTTTGGGCACTAGAGAGATTCTCACCTAAAATATTACCTTTAGGTTTACTTGAAATGTTTTAAAAATAGGCATGCCACTGACTCATGGTCTTTGAAAAGGGTACCACTGACTTGTGGGCTTTGAAAAGGGTGGCACTGACTGTGGGCTTGATATGGGTATGATTTGCATCTGGTTGTTTGCAGACAAGTTTGTTGGCACTAGCTCATGGGGCCTCAAGAAGGTTTCTTCATAGGTGCCTCCTGAATAATGCTTGGTTATGAAGCTTAAAGTATTTACTAGGGAAACCTTAAAGGTTTTTTGAACCTAGCTTGAAGTAACATTGCAAAATTATGTTATGTGATGGTAATGTGAATGCATGATGTGGAATGCTATCATGATTGCATGATGTGAAGTCAAATATAGGAGATAGCCATAGTTTTTCTTATATGTCATTCAGACTCTCATAGAAATCGTGATTCATCTTTGTTGCAACTATGGACGGGAATTTTCCCAATCTTGCTGGGAATTGTAGGTTATCTCGGCTACACTAGGGATACGACAAAAATTATATTCTCAAGAATTTGGATTATTGCATTTCTCGATTCTAAAGGCTCAATCATTTTCTTGATAATTGGAATGCATTGCTAACAATTTGGAACTATTTGACTGATTAGGTTGATGTCTCTGGTTTCGATAGGATTCTGATAGAATGCATGGGTCAATTTTTGGTTAGCTTTAAATGGTTTTTCTTGAGATATGGCGTGTGAAATCAAGAAATAGTTTGGTGAATAGTCATTCCAAATAGGTGTTTGGATGCGAAAAGTGCATGATCTTGATGATTAGGGTATGAGCAGAGTTCTTTATGCTTTTTTTCTTTTGATGTAATATCTAGATGTCCTGATGCGTATTTTAGTTGATTATCAAACATTATCAGTTAAATGACAAGTGTAATGCAAATTGTACAAGGGTTAAAAGAAACAAGGTAATATTCATTCATGACAACAAAGAGATACAACTCGGTATGCTACTTGACAAATAAGTGATTCGATGATAAGAAGTATGATTTTTTGGGCAAAAGATGCCTCTGATGATCATGACATGAATGTTTTTTATGTGCTTTCTAGGATCTATCTTGAACAATGAATATGACTAGTAAGAGTTGATCTTCGAAATATCCTTAGGATTGCTTCACTTTGTTCTGTAAGTGATCTTGGTCTACGCCCCATCAAAATTGATCTTATCAAGTTGCCTTTGTGGGTTTTCAATTATAGTTAAGTTGGTTGCCCAGATGCCCTTTTAAGATTTCATCTGGACCCTTTTTTTTATTTTTTTTCATTTTTTATTGTTTCTCCTTTTGTTTTTTCTTTAGTTTTTTAAAGATGCCCTTTTTGGTTTTTGCCCTCTACGTGTAATATTTTTTGATAGAATTTGAGTTCACTGGGTTAGGCATGGCATTGCCATCCATTTCTGACAAAATTAGGGCCCCTTTGGAGAAGGCTTGGTTCATAATATACAGTTCTCCCAATTAAGGGTCCACTTACTTCGTGTATCTTTGTGAATGAGGAGGATATTCTTCAATACAAATTCACCTGGGTGAAATTGTCGTGGGTGCATATGTTTGTCGTGGGCCTCCCGGATCATGCATCTTTGATATATTTGACCATGTTTGATGGCTTTCATGCATTTTTCTCCTATGAGGTTCAGCTAGTCTTATCTATTCTTGACCTATTCAACTTTTTTAAGTTTGGTTTTCCATCAAGACTCTAAGAAAAGGGATCTCGATTTTGATAGGCAATATTACTTCCATCTCATAGACAAGATGAATGGGGCAGCACTCGTAGAAGTGAAAACTGAGGTTTGATAGGCATGAAGTGCAAAGGATAGCTTCTTATACCAGTCTTTGTAAGTCTCAACTATTCTTTTAACTATTATTTTGATGTTTTTATTGGCTGCCTCAACTACCCCATTCATCTTTCGATGGTATGGGACAGAATTATGATTCTGGATGTTGAACTGAAAATAGATCACTTGAATCATTTTATTATTTACCTTGTTTGTGCTGTCTGTGATGATTTAGTTTAGGAGGCCATATCTATAGATGATGTCTTATTTGATAAACTTATAGGTGATCAATCTAGTGACATTAGCATATGAGGTAGCCTCTACCCATTTAGTGAAATAGTTGATTGCTACTAAGATGAAGCGATCCCTATTGGAAGCTTTAGGGGTGATTAACTCGATCACATCCATAACCCACAAAGAGAAAGGCCTTGGAGTCATCATAATGTGAAGTGGTGCTGAAGGGCATTGATCTTGTTTGCATAGATTTGACACTTATGGCATTTTCGAGCATAATTGATGCAGTCTTTCTCAAGGGTCAACTAGTAATAACTCACTTTCATGATTTGCTTGGCCATCTAATGTCTATTAGCATGTGTGCCATAAATTCTTCCATGAACTTCTTTTAGGACCTTTTTAGCTTCAGGAGAACCGACGTATCAGAGCAATACTTGATCGTGACTCTTTTTGTATAAGATTTTCCATCAAGAATAAATCCCACGCCAACCTTCTGATAATCCTTTTATCAGTCTCAGTTGCATGTTTGGGATATTGCTAATCCTTGATGTAATGAAAGATGTCATTGTACCACCATAGGCTATCCTTCTTTTTTTATGCTAAGATAATGAACCAAAGTTGTATAGATGCTCATCTAGATGGGAGCAACATTTGATTCTTGGTTAACCTTAAACATATATGACAAAATAGCCAAAGCATTGGCTATTTGGTTCTTTTCTTGAGGTAAGTGTCGAAAATTGATATTATCAAATTTTTTCTTGAGTTTTGCTATTAGCTTCTTATACATATCAACTTGGAATCAAGAGTTTCCTATTCCATTTTTAATTGGTAGATGACTAGGACCGAATCACCGAACACCTCAATGTCTCGATATTTCTCTCAATGGCTACTTGAAGCCCTATGACACAAGCTTCATATTCTAAGATATTATTTGTGTAGTAAAAATTTAGCCTTGCTGTGAATGGGTAATGACTCCTATCGAGTGACATCACTATTACCCCAATTCCATGTCCTACTGTATTTGATGCTTAAATAAAATACATTTTCTAAGATTGATCTTGGTTGGAGGTGTCTTCGTCTTAGAAAATGCACATTAGATCTTCATATAGGAAGTTAAAATTTAAGGGTTCATAATCATCCGCTACTCAACTTACCAAAAAGTCAGCTATTACATTGCCCTTGATGGCATTTTGGCTAACATAGATAATGTCGTATTCAAAAAGTAAGACTTACCATCTAGCTAGCCTTTTTAATAGTGTAAGGGCTTCACATATATACTTGATAGGATCAAGCCTTGTAATCAACCATGTGGTGTGATACAACATGTATTGCCTAAGTCTGTTGGCTATCCATACCGAAGCACAATACAACTTCTCGACTGCAAAGTAGTTGCACTCATATTTCATAAACTTTTTACTTACGTAGAAGATTGCTTGATCCTTCTTTCCTAACTTATTATCTTGCCCTAATACATAACCCATAGATTTGTTGAAGACTACCAAGTAAAGGATTAAACATTAACTAGGCACTAATGGTACTAGTATTAGTGGGGTAGATAGATAATGTTTGACTTTATCAAAGGCTTCTTGACATGCTTCATTCCACTTTCCTAGATTTTGCTTGTGAAAGAGCCAAAAGATGGGGTTGCATTTGTTAGTAAGCTAGGATATAAATCAAAAAATATAGTTCAGTCTCCCTAAAAACCTTTTCACTTCCTTTTAGGTTTGAGGTGGTGGCATATCTTGAATGGCATTAATTTTGTTTGGGTTAACTTCAATATCTTTTTTGCTGACTATAAAGTCTAAAAGCTTACCCTAAGTGACTCCAAAGGTATATTTGTAGGATTCAATTTGAGTTAAAATTTTTGTAACTGTTTAAAAAGTTTTTAAAGGTCTATAACATGCACATCTTTTTTGGTTGACTTCGTAATCATGTTGTTAACATAACCTTCAATTTCTTTGTGCATCATGTCATGGAATAGGGCTACCATGGCCTGTTGATATGTTGCCTGGCATTTTTGAGTCTAAAGGGCATGACATCATAGTAAAATATCCCTTACATGGTTACAAAAGTTGTTTCCTCCATGTCTTTGAGCCCCATCTTGATCTGGTTGTAGCCTGAGAATCCATCCATGAAGGAGAAAAGAGAATTCTTGGCTGTGTTGTCCACCAGAGTATCGATTTAAGGTAGCAGGAAGTTATTTTTAAGACTAGCTTGATTCAGATCATGTAATCAATGCATATTCATACTTTATCATTTTTCTTACAGATTAGACTATATTGGCAAACCATTCTGGATATTTGGCTACTTCAATAAACCTGTATCAAACTACTTCTTGACTTTTTCTTTAATTTTGAAGAGTATTTTTGACTTCATCCTTCTTAACTTTTGTTGAATTAGTTTGCATCTAGGCTTGATGGGAAGCTTGTGGACCACTATATCAATGTCTAGTCCTAGCATGTCTTAATATGACCAAGCGAATATATCCCAATATTCCTAAAGTAGGTCAATCAGCTTGTCTTAGTCATCAATTTTATTAAGGTTTTGATTTTAACCTCCTTCTGATCCTTTCAAGTACCTAGATTTATAACTTTTCTTGGGTCTTTATAGGGCTTGATCTACTTCTCTTCCTACTCAACTAATCTTAAGAAGTCTAGTGGCACAGAGCTCTCTTTGAAATCTTTTTCAAGATCAACTTCACTAGTGCATATTGACTGTTTGAAATTGATTTTCAACAACCAAAGTAGAATATCCATATCACTGTCGTCAGAACACCTGAAAGGGTAAAGAAATAAACATTGTAAAAGGCACACACATAGCTAAATGATTCAGATAAAAATGAAGGCAAAAGAGTAATACAGACAAAAAGATTAAAAAGTGATATAGACACATAATATGGAATGATATATGCAAAAGTCATTTCATTGATAATGATTAACAAAAGTACCCATTACATAGGACACCTACCTATCTTTAGGTGAAGGTAGGTAGATTTTCCTTTTTTGACATTACATGAAAGGGATAGGAAAAGTGCAGGGGCTTCCGTCATGACCCCATCATCAAAATTAGGTCTTAGTGGAAGGACATAAATTTTATGGCTCAGTATCTTAGAGATAGAGGTTATGAAGTGCCCTATTTAAGATGTCTAAGACATCTTTACCCTTTTGCTCTTTTAATCTATTTGAATCAATTCATCCTTCAGAACAAAATATCTCATGGAGAGACAGGAACATTATTGGCTTTGATTCCCTCTCTTGACCTATTGATCATGTCATCTTCTAGTTACAGATCTTCCTTTCTTGTTGTCTTCTTGATTGCGCCTTAGCCTTAAATCCTAAGCCTTTTTTGTTGACATGAGTGGTAACCTATAGAGCTTAGGTCATCCCTTGCAGACTCTTGCCAAGCCTTTTTCTAGTACGTGAACCTATGCTAATGGTCATTTTTAAACCCGAATGGGTACTCTTTGACAAGTGGGGTTAAACTATTGGTAATCCTTCTCCCATAAATGTTGCATTAAAGAACTCGAGGGATTGGAATGATGAATTTCGTGTATCTTTATTAGGCTTTATATAGATATTTTTAGTGGAAGCAATGGCTATCATTTCTTTTTTAGCCTCGATGGTGACTACTTTGTCATCTATCACAAATTTGAGCTTCTGATGGAGAGAATATGGGATGGCCCCAACGGAATATATCCATGGCCTTCCTATTAAGTAGTTGTAAGATGGATTAATATCCATAACTTGAAAGTCAACTTTATATGTATATGGGCCTATTTGAAGTTGGATTATGATATTGCCAATTACTCCACATTACGTTCTATCAAAAGCTTGGACTATGGTATGGCTACTCTTGATGTTAGACTAATTGACAAGGAGTTTACTTAATGTAGTCATGGGCAAAACATTAAATGTTGACCCATTTTCATCAGTACTTTAGGAAAAATGGATCCCTTACAATGGGTAGTAATATGCAGAGCTTTATAACTACCCTTGCCTCCAGGTGGGATCTTATCATCGGTGAAGAAGATTAATTATTGATCGTGATATTGTTCACTAGCCGATCCAATTTGTCCACGAAGACATTCGGTGGCACATGTGCTTCTTTTAACACCTTCAGTAATGCATTTCGGTGAACCTAAATTAAGAAGTAGAGATAGCACAAAAATCTTTGAGGGTTGTTTGCTTTAGTAGTCTACGCAGTATTCAATGTGCTTGGTGAACTTAAGAAACTCTATGGCTTTTATTTCACCCATGCTTGCTTGACTTTTTCAGGCTTAAAATTCTTTGCTTAGGCCTAAGTGGTACTAGTGCTTGGAGATGCATCAACCTTATATTTATCTTGAGTTGGAGGAGTGTAACACCTACTACTATGGGTTAGGTGACTAAGTTCTAACAATTCTATTGCAGCAGTTACGGAAGTTAGTTCACTATAATCAGTACTTGATTCTCGTACTTCCATAGGATAGATTTGTTGCTCTTATACGAGAATGGCTTGGTACCTCAACAACTAACTTTGGTGCAGTTTTAAAAAATTAACCTTAAGATTTGACTTGTCATAAAGAATGAGAAGTCAGTTTCTCCCATAAGGCGGTTGTATGGTTTCATCTCCTATCATGTTGATAGATTCAGCATCAGGTGCGGTTTCTTGATTGAGTTCTATATGGCCTTCATTCATCATTATTTGAACCATGGACCTAAACTCCTTGCATGTTTATAGGGTATAACCTATAACTATGTGGAAGTTACATAAGTTGTCAGGATTGTTTTCCAATTTTTCTTTTACGTTAAGCAATCTGACTTGAATCAATGCCTATTGAACTAAGAACATTAGCATCCTTACATCATTTATGCTTTCTTGACTTCATATTTATTCTTAATGTTAATCTTGTTTGCAGCTAGCTCAGTGTGGTTTGGTAAAGAATTGATGGCAACATTTGGTCCCTGATTCATCTCGAACTATAAGATTTTTGAGTTAATTAGATTTTGCATATTTCCTATAAAAGATATACAGTTCTCGATGTCATGCCCTGCTACCCCAATATGGTATTCACAGCGGGCATTAGGGTTGTACCATTGCAGGTATGGTGGTTTCTTTTTTGGGACATACACTGGGGCTAGTAAATGATTTTAGAGCAAGGTTTGGTAGAGTTCCTTATAAGTCACAGGGATGGGATCAAAATGTTGTCTTTATTGATTTACACCTTGATTGCCAGGTGTATTATTGGTTATTGATTAGTACTTCGGTGAACTTGTGAAGGGTTAATTTATATTGGGTTGGATGGGATTGCAACAGAAGGGTTATGGGTTATGGCATTAATTGGCTGAGGAGGTATTATGATAGGGCGATAATACAGCATGTTTTGGTAGTAAGGGTCGACTACTTGATGCTGCCTTGGCTAAAATGACCCAGCATAATTTATGGCATTTTCTTGTCCTTCTTTGTTCTTACTAGTAATTGGCTTCTTACATGATCTAGCTATTTCCCTGGCAGACATTCTAGCACTTTTAATGGCAACATCTATCAATACTCTGGAAAAAACCAAGTCTATGAATTTTTTGGTGGCATTTTCTAGGAGCTTTTCATAATAAAGAGCATGTAAAGTGTAAATGAAAGTAACTGTCATCTCTTTTTCTATAAGGGGAGGCTGGATTAAGGCTGCTTTTTCTCTCCACCTTTAGGCATATTGCTTAAAACTTTTAGTGGATCTTTTCTTCAAATTCATCAGAGAAAGTTGATCTGGCATCGAATCTGACACATGCTGGTATTGATTTAGAAGGGTCTTAGCCAAGTCGACCCATGATTAGATTTTCACATTATCTAGCTCAATATATCACTAAGCTACTGCCCTAGTGAGGCTATGATGAAAGTAATGGATAAAGAGCTTTTCATCCTTCTTGTAGCTAGCCACTTTCACAAGTACATTCAGACATGGACGGAAGGGTCAATAGTTTCATTAAACTTTTAAAACTTTGAAACTTTAAACTTCAGGGGAATGAGAAGGTTTGACACTAAAGACAACGATGTGTGTCAAGAGCTTTAGACTTGTCACTCCATTCGATAACTTGGAGGCATTGTTCCAGTAGCTAGAATTTGTTCACTTCTTCTATAGTCATGGTGGATATTTGACCTTCTATTTTTTTGGTTCCTAATGGTTAAGGGTTATCAGGTCTGTTGATAAGACTCTTGCATTCACCCCTTAAGTACTGGGAATGAATTGACCTACTACAATGAGATTTAGGTAGATGATTGGCCAAGCCTAAGTAGCAGGTGTAGGAGCAGGACATGTTCTTATCTAGTTTCCCTTTAGGTGAGTTCTAGATTATTGGTAGGGGGACTTTCAGTATTGGGAGGATCATTTCTTATTTCAGCAGTGATAGCTTACCCATTTTCTTTCGTAACGGCAATCATTAGTACCATAAGTTTTGCAATTTGATTTTGCATTTTGTATTGCTAATGAAGCATCTGGTCTTGTGATTCCTTAACCATTAGCTCTAGTCATTCAATAAGAGCTTCATGATCACCCTATATGATTTGCTTATGGTGTCATGTGTTGTAATGGTGCGTGATGTAAGGTTCTGTGTTCCTGATTAATCTCAACATCCTTTGCACTTTTATGGCCCAATTCCCGTATTAGACTTTTATTTAAAAATGTATTTATTGATGATCATTTATGATGTAATGATGAGTTAAGATAATGAATGATTTATGCATGTGTAATGAAAAATGGTGAAATTAAATGTGTATATGCATTAAAGATAGTTGATTCTTGGAATAGCTTCATCAATAAGATCATTCATAGAGTTCGAAAAGGGTTTTCTTTTATGACATGATTACATCTAAAAGTATCTAACATGATCACATTGTGTAATCACGTGATCAAGGAAACCCAAAAATTATTGCTCATGATCTTTAATAGGTACGATGTCTCACCTTATAGACCGAGCTACTTCAATCATGTCGTTCGCCTTTTGTTAAGCCATTTGAACTTGTTTAGTGAAGTGTTGATGCTGCATTTAGTAACTCAAATGTCCTTGGCCGAATGTCACTTACCACTCTAATTTGCAATGCTTGAAAGCCCTTGTTTATTCATTGATATGACCATGATGAACTTGCAGAGACTATTTTAACGCCTGGATTCTGTGAGCGAGGGCTTCATTTTCAACCCGGTGGCTCTCGTATCTCACATTTAGGCCTTGAGTCTTTGATTCCTTTGTTGCTAGGTAGAAGCAAGAGCACGTGCCCTTATGAATTTTTTTTGGCTAGCTCTGACTTCCCTCTTTTGTTGATTTAGCTCATGATTGAGAGTGGCAACTTTTGCTTCCCATTCGACTAATGTCTTGCCAATACGTCAAGACTTGTTAACTTTTAAGAGTGTCATATAATCCTTAGTTAGGCTTTCAAGGTCATCTTTGAAGCAATCCCTTTCTTTAATGTCTCGATCCATTTCACCTCTCCTAAGATAGATATCCATTTCTAGCTGGCCTTTTTCCTCCTTAAGTTGAGAGATTTCTATGGCAAAAGATGCATTTTCTCGCTCGAACTCTCTTCTAAGTAGCTCGATCTCAGAAAGCAGTTTTTCTATTTAGATTTATAGTATCCCAAAGTTGGGTGGTGGCAATGGATTATTGATATGGCAAAGTCTTTATTCTTCATATCAAGGTGTAGTGGGCCTTCCTCTCTTGTATTTTTCCCTACAGTGGACCTTCTTTCAGGCTTGAAAAGCTAATTGAACTTTTGCTTTATAATTAGGTTCTCCGTATTCAAAATCCCAATGTCCCAAGTCTTCGAAGAACGAGATGAATTGTTGGCCCTAGAACTGATGCAATACCAATAAAGGAGCATAACTGGTATTTCCCCAAAATCTTAAGAGTGATACACAAGTGTAATCTCCACATCTATGTACACAATCAGCTGAGGGAACACCCATGGGGCTCTCTACATGATTTCTTCTTGCTTAATGTTTTGTAATTCCTTGACCTAACATTTTTCTATGTTATCTTGATGACATTCTTCTTCTAATAATGTGGCAAGAAGACTGAACTTGAAGAGTAATTTTGCCTAGTTTTTTCCTCCTCAACATAAAGATGACCTAGAAGCCATATTTAGAGCAATAGGGCACACTTGATAAGCCTTCATATTCCCGTTCTTTCACAAAAGCTGAGGGTGCAGATGATTTCGACAAAGATGGTGGAAGCAGGGTTGATGTCACAATATAGGCGAGAAAAGAAATTTGTGACTACCACCTCTACATAACCTAAAGTCTTTGGGAATATAACAAGCCTATAGATTGTCAGAGCATAGACATCTTGAACTTTCTTTTAGTTACAAAGATTTACTATGGCCTCTTTCAAGCTGGCACAAGAGATGCATTTGGTGCTCCTTTTTACTTTGATATGACTGTTAACACATGCTTCTATGGCTCTAAGAATTTGGCTCAACCTTTTCTTGAATAAAGGAGGTGATAATGCTTTGTTATAAATCTGGTTAGACTTAGCCCTTTCTATGTTAAGTAAAGTTGTGTTTTCATTAATGGTAGGGACTAAATCTTATCGATTAAAGGTGAAACATCAGTAGGTCGGATTCCAAAACTGTGTCATGGCTCACAACAAGCCATCATCCAACTAAACTCAAAGCAAGAAAGCTATATCCCTATACTTTTTAATGAAGGCTTTTATCCCAACTATCCCAAATGTGCTTCAATTCCCAATAATCATTCAAATATAAATTGATCTTAACCACTTCATGCATTTTTAAGTTGTAGTAAGGCTTTAGGTTGTCCCTGTCTTCACGTTGGTGACCTTCTAACCATGTTCTGACATTTTCAAAGGACTCGATAATGGAGATAAGTTTTGCTCCATAAATAATGCCCCTTGCTGAACACTGAACCAAAACAATTGTCCCAAAATAATGATAGTCATGATAGTTATGATGAGATTATGCATGCACCAAAACTCAAACAAAGGGAAAATAAGTTAGTGGAACATATAGGAGATAAATGTAAGGAAATAACGAATTTAAGAACATTAAAACAAAATATTCATAACATGTCTCAACCAAGGTGGTGAGACGAGAAACGGTTTGCCCTTTATAAAGTGATGCAATATCTTATTTTGATGAAAAAAATAACCGAGCAGTAGTAATATTCGTTTATGTTAAGCCGTGACTTGGATAGCATAATGCCTTACAGCATAAGACATTGCGAGAACAATAGTTTTTGCTCACCATCACTTATTTAGACAAAGATTAGCCATCATTCGAGTGGCACGATGGCATGCCTTGATAAATGATAAAAATGCAGATGCAGGTGACAATTGTATACCCACTGTCACCACATAATTATGGTAATTAAGAGTAAAGCTTATGATTGTTTCCCTAAGTGACCCTACTCTTCAGGTATTCTAGTAGCGTTCTAGTATGGTTTAACATGGTTTAGCTCATAAGGCTCACTATATAAGGTTTAGATTGATGCCTAAATATGAGTCCAAATCAATTTTCCATCCGATAAGGACAGTCGAGGCACCAATCCTAGGCCCATCATGAGTTTGGCGAAAAATGTTTGATCTGATGGATGTATTTCCCTATGCAAATATGAAAGGTTAGTAACGACAGACATAGGTAATTTACATTCAAGAATTTATTGGCATGCCTATGCAGAAGGTTTCTCACAAAGGCAGATAGCTCACTTCCTCCTAATGATTGGCTTATATCCATACCATGGAGTTTGGCAGGATTCTAATGCTCATGCAAGTGCGCAGTATGTGATAGTGAAACGATCAAACCTTTTCGCTTACTTCCCTATTACCATTTTTATTAAATTAATAATTATTCGAAAATAAAATAATCCTGGCAATCATGCTAAACAAAAGATTAGTTGACAAAATGAAAAAAAGGGTCATAGTTAAATAATAACCAAAGATCAAAGGAACCAGGAACCCAGTAAGACAGGGCTAGTTATTGGCCTAACTCTCTATACTATCCTTAGTGGAGTCACCAAGCTGTCGCAACATGCCTTCGGGTGGATCCTCATAATCTATGGGTGAATACAACTTAAAATATTTTTTTGACTTGGAAATGTCTATTTGATTGAGAATTTTCCTTCGTGACATGATATGAATGAGAAATATAGATTCTTAACATGTGATACAGTGAAAAGGACCATAAGATGAATCATTCATCTTATTCGTCTCGGATGACCATCATGAAATGGCCAATGCTTGGAGTTGCCACTAATCATTTTGGGTTAGGCATGATCAGATACCTGTTGAAAACTATGTCTTGAGTCATGAAACTCAGAACATCGATTCCATGGTCAAAGTAGTACAAAGATTCACCATTTGGGTTTGGGAGTTAGTTACGCACGATGAGCCATGAGCCCCTTTGCGATGCCCAAAATCGGTGCCTTATTAGTTATGCCTTATCTTAGTTTTTATTCTTTCAATCTTAATTCATCACTATTTTGATATAGCCCCATTTTAATGCATGGATTTTATAAAAATACAAATCCAAGTTTTGTTGAAAAGATTTAATCTCATTTATGCCCTGGAGAGATGAGGAATATAGAGATTTTCAACAAAAATGACCTTTGGATTTTACTTCAAAAAATGGAATATTCCACTTTGGCACTAGAGAGATACTCACGTAGAATATTACCTTTAGTTTTACTTGAAATGTTTTGAAAACATTCATGCAAATAATTATCATGAAGAAATCACGTTAGTATGATAATGAATGAAGTAACATAACATGGACCATTCAATGTAATGATAAAGGGAAGAGATGGACTATTGGATTTATCTCGTAATTGGCATCGATTCCTAGGAATAACCGAATCAATAATTTTCGAGATGCATCTATGTCCCTTGATTAAACAAGGTTTTTTTTAAAAAAATGGGTTTGACTCTTGGCACATTGATGAAAGTCTGTGAAGGAGAAAAATTTAATTGTAGTTGAAAGATAGGGTTGGAGTATCCTCTCAGAAAGATAGGATTGGAGTATCCCTATAAATAATGAATAATTTTAACAAAGGAAGATTTTTAAATCTTGACAATTTTTGAAAGCGAGGTTGGAGTATCCCCGAAAATGACATTATCTGACACTTTTTAAAGAAGTCGAGTTGGAAAACTTAAGTTGATAGAACTTTGTGATTTAGGAAACGTCTGAGCATTTTGAAGATTTTTGGCAAAAGAAATTATTATGAACGAGGATGGTAAAGATGTAAAAAAATATATATTCAGGCCTTGATATGAGCTTCTGGGGGGTTAAAGCATGTTCTCAAGTTTGATTGGGGTGATAGGAAGACATTCGAATATCTCGAGATGAAATTTGAAAAAATAACTTAACTTTGACCATGACTGAGAATAAGGGACAGTATCTCACAAGCCCACTTTCCAAATTTATTCTGGATTGGTTTGAGGGCTTTAAAAGATGGACAAGATACCATCAGAAAAGGTAACTTGATGAGGGTTAATCTAAAAATATTCCTAATATCCCAAAAAATCACTTTTCGAGGAAATAAATTTTCAAATTAGGGTTAATTATGCTACTGATAAAGCATGCGAGAAAAAAGGGTGTGTTATAATTCCAAAAATCATTTCAAACTCATTTGGTATAAAAAATTGCAAATAATACCTTTATAGAAAGGGAATTTCATGAACTTTTTATGAAAATGTTGGATGGATTTGGAAAAATTGTTTAACAGGCCTAAAGGCCCAACCAGAATGCACTTTGTTAAATCCAAGGATTCTGATAGTCTAGGTTTGAAAAATCATAACTCTTTCATCTGGACTAATCCTAGGTGAACAAGACCTCATTTTAAAGATATTTTGACACACTTTTAAAGAAAAATATTATAAAATTCATAAAAAATTGTGGGATTTCAAATTTTTTTGTTCAATTTGCAATAGTGATGCTGCCAGCAAGGGACAAAGCAAAGCAAAACAAAGGATATTTCTTATTTTCTCCATGTTTACGGGTCTAAACTTGAGTCATCGACATTCGAACACCCATGACTCAAGGGAAAGAATGGCATAAGCATCACAAACTTATTTTCACAGCCCCAGAGTAATTTCGGATGATGAAACAACCCATTGATCATACCATTAAAGATTTTCTCTTAAAAATAAGGCATGAACATTTAGGGAACAAGTATAAGGCCATTTTCATTAGACAATTAAAAGTTTTGAGCTAATTTAGTCAGAATTACAGATCTGGAAGACTTCATCTTCCCTAAGATTTTTAGTTAACTTTAAGGAAAATGTTAAGTTATGCTAGTCCTTATTGGTTGAAGTTAGCATGCTTGGCTGAGGAAGGTTTTGAAAATTAATTTTTTTATAGCCACCAAACATGCACTTTGACAAGGGGAAGACAACAAACAAATAAGAGGATGGCACATAACATGAATGGGGATGCTAACTTTACCAATCGTCTAGACAAAGAAAGTGTTATGCATTTTAACAAGAAAATGTTATGGATGCTAAAAATGACATTGATTCACGGCAAGACGGAAGCTAACGTATAAATATGCTTGAAATATGTTAGGCTAAGGATTCATACATGGATTAATCATAACAACATGCATGGATATGGCATAAAATGCATGAGCAAGAGCTATCAAAATAATGAGGATAAAATAAGGCATTTTGCACATCAAAGGGGCATTAAGGCATCCAAATCCTAAACAACCATAACCAAAAGCCACAATAAGGCATAAGAATCCTTAAAAGGTGATGGAGACATGGAGAGCTCACTAAAATGATGAAGATGCTGAAAAACAGAAAATAAATGTGATAAAATAAGAAGTTATACCAATAAAACTTCAATGTTTGGCTAACTAGTTGGAGCAGCAGATATGGCTTGACTTTTCCCTCTTTTCCTTGTTGTTAATAAGCAAAAAAGAGAGAGAGAAAAAATGAGATTTTAGTTCTGGTAAGGATGAGGGTGATTTTCAGAATGTGTGGTGGTTGAGAATAAGTGTTTTGAGGCTATTTTTGGGTACTGAGTGAAAAGCCATAGGATTTGGTTTTTCTGACATGTGAATGTGTTTTGGAAGCTAGAATTGACCCAGAATCTCTTAAAATCTTCACTAAGATATAACTGGTCTATTTATACCAGTATTTTGGGGCCATTTTAGAGGTGTTTTTGGTTATTTCTCAAGAGGGACAAAGTGATGTCAACTTGATGGCTGTAGAGTAGCTGTAAGGAGCAACTTGCTGCCAATGTGATGGACATAAGGCAGCTGGTTTAAATGCTGAAATGATTTTCTAGCAAATAAGGTGGACAGTTTAAATGCTAAAATGATTTTTACAACAAGAAAAGCTTTTCTTTCCACCATTTTCCTTATCATTAAAGTTCACCCATGAAATAAGATAAACTTGGATACTCATAATAATCTTTATTCTTTTTATTAAGGGCACTACAATCATGTCCACCTCATTTGGATACATGATATTGATGCTTTGGTTTGATAAGGTTTTTTTTCCACCATTTTTTCTATAATCAAAGTTCAACCATGAAATGATACAAACATGGATACTTGTAACAATCGCCATTCCTTTTGTTAGTGGCACTACAATCATGTTCTCCATATTAAGATACAGGATATTGATGCTTTGGATTTGCATAAAAAGCTTTTTTTCCACGATTTCCCTTATAATCAAAGTTCATACATGAAATGATACAAACTTGGATACTTGTAATAATCTCCATTCTTTTTCTTACTGGCACTGCAATCATGTTCACCTCATTTGGATACACGATATTAATGCTTTGGATTTGCAGGAAAAACTTCTTTTTCCACCATTTCCCTTATAATCAAAGTTCATCCATGAAATGATACAAACTTGGAATCTCGTAATAATCTCCATTAGGATACACAATATTGATGCTTTAGTTTGGCAATAAAAGCTTTTCTTTCTACCATTTTCCTTATAATTAAAGTTTATTTCTGAAATGAGACAAACTTAGATACTAATTATAATCTCTATTCTTTTGATTATAGGTACTACAATCATGTTTTGCACATTGTGATACCCGATATCGATGCTTCGAATTTTCAAGAAAAACATTTCTTTTCACCATTTTCCTTATAGTTAATGTTCATCCATGAAATGATTCAAACTTGGATACTTGTAATAATATCCATTCATTTTGTTATAGGCACTACAATCATGTCCTTTGCATTAGGATACACGATATTGATGCTTTGGATTTACAAGAAAAGCATTTCTTTCCATCATTTTCCTTATAATTAATGCTCATCCATGAAATGAGACAAACTTGGATGCTCATTATAGTCTCCATTCTTTTTCTTATGGGCACTACAATCATGTTCTCCATATTGGGATACATTATATTGATACTTTGGATTTGTGCGAAAAGCTTTTCTTTCTATCATTTCCTTATAATTAATGTTCATCCGTGAAATGAGTCAAACTTTGATACACATAATAATCTCCATTCTTTTTTGTTATAGGCACTACAATCATGTTCTCCACATTGGGATACACGATATTGATGCTTTGGATTTGCAAGAAAAGCTTTTCTTTTAACCATGTCCCTTATAATTAATATTCATCCCTGAAAAAAGACAAACTTAGGTATTCATTATAATTTTCATTTTTTTTATGCGTAATACAATCATGTTCCCCATATTGGGATACACGATATTGATGCTTTGGATTTGCAAGAAAGCTTTTCTTTTCACCATTTTCCTTATAAATAATGTTCATCCGTGAAATGATTCAAACTTGGATACTCGTAAGAATCTCTGTTCTTTTTGTTATAGGCACTACAATCATGTTCTTCGCATTGGGATACACGATATTGATGCTTTGGATTTGCAAGAAAAGCCTTTCCTTCCACCATTTTCCTTACAAATAATGTTCATCCGTGAAATGAGTAAAAGCTTGGATACTCATAATAATCTCCATGTTTTTTTTATGGGCACTAGAATCATGTTCTCTGCATTGGGATATAGGATATTGATGCTTTGGACTTGCAAGAAAAACTTTTCCTTCCATCATTTTCCTTATAATTAATGTTCATGCGTGAAATGAGTCAAACTTTGATACACATAATAATCTCCATTCTTTTTGTTATAGGCACTAAAATCATGTTCTCCACATTGGGATGCCTGATATTGATGCTTTGGATTTGCAAGAAAAGCTTTTCTCTCCACTATTTTCCTTATAATTAATATTCATCTGTGAAATGAGTCAAACTTGGATACTCGTAATAATCTCCATTCTTTTTGTTATGGGCACTGCAATCATATTCTCCAAATTAGGATACACGATATTGATGCTTTGGATTTACAGGAAAAGCTTTTATTTCCACTATTTTTCTTATTGTTAGCTATATTAACTTTGAATTAATCTTAGTTTTGATATAACTAAAACTTAAGTTTAATTCCCTTGTGTTTAATCATTTTCAAGATTAGTATTTTTTCATGAAATATTTTGTAAACTCTTTGCAAAATACTAGAAAGTGTTTTAACTCTTTCCATCACTCAAAATGGTGTTTTTAATACATATTTTATATAAAACATTTTTAAGATAAGTTATAAATGTTTTAAAGTCATGAAAAATCTTTTAAAATTGATTTTTATGTGAATGTATCGATACACTATGTGTATGTATGAATACAATACTTGGTAGTAGCTAAATAACTTTAAAATGGAGAAATCACCGTTCATGTGTTGAGATAGAGCATTATGTATCAATACAGGACTGTTCATGTATCAAGATAGATCTTTTTATATCAATGCAGGACTGTTTAACGGTCATATTTTGGACTGTTAAACACAATGTATCGATACAAAGGCACGAGGAATAACGAGAAATGATATTTTAAAGGCTCCAATGGCTATATTTCTTCACCAAATATCCTCAACAACTATAATCATTATCTAGGCTATAAATAAGCTTGTACAACACCTCTAACAAGAAGAAGAACCAAGAGCATTGTGCTTAAAGTCAAATCTTTCATATTTTCCATCATTTCAGTAAGTAGTTCATCTTTGTATAGGATTAATTCTTCATATTTTTGTATTCTTCGTTTTGTATCTTCAGATACATATTTCCTTTGAGCCAAAATTCACGTAAACACATAACCTTTAGAGGTTTTATTTGTTTATCCTCAAACCCTTGCAAAAAAGGGAGGTTCTTACTTTGCCATTCAAAAGTAGAGAAGGTTTCTACTTAGCCTTCAAAAGTAGTGAAAGAGGGTTCTATCTTAGCCATAAAAGATAAGGGGTAGAGGTTTCTATCTTACCCTTGAAAGATAGAGAGTATAAAGGTTATACCTTGTACTTAAAAGTAGACAATTCAAGTTAGTGAATTATGGAAATCCTAAGCAAGTGAGGCTGAGGTAGAGGACGTAGGCAATTGAGGTCAAACCTTTCTAAATCTTTGAGTTTCCTTCTGTTTCCCTTGATTTTAATTGTTTATTGCTATTCACTAACTTGCACTCCAAAGTTTATTGTCTAGATTTCTTAATTTTATCTATCAAAGATTTAATTTACCAAAATTTTGTGAAATTAATTCATCCTCTTTTGATTTCATTCACTGCTAAAAGGTCTAACACTTATAATCAAAGTTTATCTGTGAAATGAGACAAACTTTGATACTCATAATAATCTCTATTATTTTTGTGCTTAGGCACTACAATCATGTTCTCCACTTTGGGATACATAATATTGAAGCTTTGGACATGCAAGAAAAACTTTTCCTTCCATATTTTCCTGATTATCAAAGTTCATATGTGAAATGAGACAAACTTGGCATCTCATAATGATTTCCATTTCTTTTATGATTGGGCACCACAACCATGTCCTCCACATTGGGATACATGATATTGATGCTTTGGAGTTGCAAGAAAATTTTCCTTATTACTAAAGTTCATCCGTGAAATGAGACAAACTTGGATACTCATAATAATCTCAATTCTTTTTGTTAAGGGCACTGCAATCATGTTTTCCTCTTTGGGATACACGATATTGATGTTTTGGTTCGGCAAGAAAATGTTTTTTTCCACTATTGTCCTTATAATCGAAGTTTGGCCATTAAATGTGTCAAACATGGATTCTCGTAATAATCTCTATTCTTTTTCTGATTGGGCACTACAATCATGTTCATCTTATTTGGATACATGATATTAAAGCTTTGGTTTGGCAAGAAAAGCTTTTCTTTCCACCATTTTCCTCGTTATTAATGTTTATTTATGAAATGAGACAAACTTGGATACTTATAATAATCTCCATTCTTTTTGTTATGGACACTACAATCTTGTTCTCCTCAATGGGATACATGATATTGATGCATTGGATTTGCAAGTAAAACTTTTTTTTCACCATTTCCCCTATAATCAAAGTTCAACCATGAAATGATACAAACTTAGATACTTGTAATAATCTCCACTCTTTTTGTTAGTGGTATTACAATCATGTTTATCTCATTTGGATACAGATATTAAAGCTTTGGTTTGGCAAGAAAAGCTTTTCTTTCCACCACCTTCTTTATTATTAATGTTCATTCATGAACTGAGATAAACTTGGATACTCATAATAATCTCCATTCTTTTTGTTATAGACACTACATTCATGTTCTCCTCATTAGGATACACGTTATTGATGCTTCGATTTGGCAAGAAAAATTTCTTTTCCACCATTTTCCTTATTATTAAAGTTCATCCGTGAAATGAGACAAACTTGGGTAGTCATTATAATTTCCATTCTCTTCATTATGGGCACTATGATCAAGTTTTCCACATTGAGATACACGATATTGATGCTTTCGAGTTGTAAGAAAAAGTTTTCTTTACACCATTTTCCTTATAAATAATATTCATCTATGAAATGAGTCAAACTTGGATTCTCATAATAATCTTCATTCTTTTTGTTATGGGCACTACAATAATGTTCTTTGCATTGGGATACACGATATTGATGCTTTGGATTTGCAAGAAAAGATTTTTCTTTGACCATTTTCCTTATTATTAATGTTCATCCATGAAATGAGAGAAACTTGGATACTCATAATAATCTCCATTCTTTTTGTTATGGGAACTGCAATCATGTCCTTTACATTGGGATACACGATATTGATGCTTTGGATTTGCAAGAAAAGATTTTCTTTCCACCGTTTTCCATATAATCAAAGTTCATCCATGAAATGAGACAAGCTTGGAATCTTGTAATGATCTCCATTTCTTTTGTGATTAGGCACAACAACCATGTTCTCCATATTAGGATATACGATATTGATGCTTTAGACTTGCAAGAAAAGCTTTTTTTCTCCACCATTTTTCTTATAATTAATGTTTATCCGTGAAATGAGACAAACTTAGATACTCATTACAATCTCTATCATTTTCATTATGGGCACTGCAATCATGTTCTCGATATTGGGATACACGGTATTAATGCTTTGGATTTGCAATAAAAGCTTTTTCTTCCACCATTTTTCTTATAATCAAAGTTCATCCGTGAAATGAGATAAACTTGGGATCTCATAATGATCTCCATTTCTTTTGTGATTGGGCACTATAACTATGTTCTCCATATTAGGATACACGATATTGATGCTTTAGATTTGTAAGAAAAGCTTTTCTTTCCACCATTTTTCTTATAATTAATGTTCATCCATGAAATAGGTCAAACTTGGATACTTGTAATAATCTCAATTTTTTTCGTTATGGGCACTACAATCTTGTTCTCCATATTGGGATACAAGATATTGATGTATTAGATTTGCAAGAAAAGCCTTTCTTTCAAGCATTTTTCTTATAATTAATGTTCATCCGTGAAATGATACAAACTTGGATAGTTGTCATAATCTTCATTCTTTTTGTTAGTGGCAGTACAATCATGTCCATCTCTTTAGGATACACGATATTAATGCTTTGGCTCAGTAATAAAAGCTTTTCATTCCACCATTTTCCTAATGTTTATCTATGAAATGAGATAAACAAGGATTCCAACAATAATCTCCATTCTTTTCATTATGGGCCCTACAATCTCGTTCTTCATATTGGGATACATGATATTGATGCTTTTGATTAGCAAGAAAAGCCTTTCTTTCCATCATTTTCCTTATAATTAATGTTCATCCATGAAATGAGTCAAACTTGGATACTTATAATAATCTCCATTCTTTTTGTTAAAGGCACTACAATCATGTTCTCCTTATTCGAATACATGATATTGATGTTTTAGTTTGGTAAGAAAAGCTTTTCCTTTCGCTATTTTCCTTATCATTAAAGTTCATCTGTGAAATGAGACAAACTCGAATGCTCAGAATAATCTTCATTCTTTTTGTTAAGGGCACTATAATCATGTTCTCCTCATTAGGATACATGATATTGATGCTTTGGTTTGGCAAGAAAAGCTTTTTCTCCCACCGTTTTCTTTATCATTAAAGTTCATTTGTGAAATGAGACAAACTTGGATACTTAGAATAATCTCTGTTCTTTCTGCTAAGGGCACGAGAATCATGTTCTCCTCATTAGGATAAATGATATTGATGCTTTAGTTTTGCAAGAAAAGGTTTTCTTTCCACCATTTTCCTTATAATCAAAGTTTGGCCATCAAATAAGTCAAACATGGATTCTCATAAAAGTCTCTATTCTGTTTGTGATTGGGTGCTACAATCATGTTCTCCATATTAGGATACATGATATTGATGTGTTAGGTTTGCAAGAAAATCTTTTCTTTCCAGCATTTCCCTTATAATTAAAGTTCAATCCTAAAATGATATAAGCTTGCATACTTGCAATAATCTCTATTCTTTTTGTTAGTGCTACAATCATGTTCACCTCATTTGGATAAATGATGTTGATGCTTTGGTTTGACAAGAAAAAGGTTTTCTTTCAACCATTTCCCCTATAATCAAGGCTAAACCATGAAATGATACAAACTTTGATACTTGTAATAATCTCCATTCCTTTTGTTAGTGGTACTACAATCATGTTCACTTTATTTGGATTCACGATATTGATGCTTTGGTTTGGCAAGAAAAGTTTTTCTTTCTACCGTTTTCCTTATAGTCAAAGTTTCTTCATCAAATGAGTCAAACATGGACTCTTGTAATAATATCCATTCTTTTTATGATTCGGCTCAACAATCATGTTCTCTACATTAGGATACACGATATTGATGCTTTGGATATGTAAAAAAGCTTTTCTTTCTGCCATTTCCCTTATAATCAAACTTTATCCTTCAAATGATACAAACTTGGGCACTTGTAATAATCTTTGGTCTTTTTGTTAGCGGCACTATAATCATGTTCACCTTATTGGGATACAAGTTATTGACGGTTTGGCAAGAAAAGCTTTTTTTTCCACCATTTTCCTTATAATTAAAGTTCATCCATGAAATTTTACAAACTCGGATACTAATTATAATCTCCATTCTTTTCATTATAGGGGCTACAATCATGTTCTGCACATTGGGATACATGATATTGAAGCTTTGGATTTCCAAGAAAAGCTTTTCTTTTGGCAATTTTCCTTATAATTAATGTTCATCCATTATAATGTTAATCTTCATCCATGAAATGAGACAAACTTGGATGCTCATTTTAATCTCCATTGATTTTTTTATGCACACTATAATCATGTTCTCCACAATGGGATACACGATATTGATGCTTTAGTTTTACAAGAAAAGTTTTTCTTTCCACCATTTTCCTTAAAATTAATGTCCATCCATGAAATGAGTCAAACTCGGATACTCATAATAATCTTCACTTTTTTATGGGCACTACAATCATGTTCTCTGTATTAGGATACACGATATTGATGCTTTGGATTTACAAGGTAAGCTTTCCCTTCCACCATTTTCCTTAGAATTAATGTTCATTCGTGAAATTAAAAACTTGGGTACTCATTATAATCTCCATTCTTTTTATTATGGGCACCACAATCATGTTCTCTAAATTGGGATACAAGATATTGATGCTTTGGATTTGCAAGAAAAGCTTCTCTCGCCATCATTTTCCTTATAATTAATATTCATTCGTGAAATCAGTCAAACTTGGATACTCGTAATAATCTCCATTGTTTTTGCCATGGACACTACAATCATGTTCTCCAAATTGGGATACATGATATTAATCCTTTGGATTTACAGGAAAAGACTTTTCTTTCCACCATTTTCCTTATAATCAAAGTTCATCCATGAAATGGGAAAAACTTGATACTCCAAATAATCTCCATTATTTTTGTGATTGAGCACTATAATCATGTTCTCCACATTGGGATACACGATATTGATGCTTTGGACTTCCAAGAAAAACTTTTCTTTCGACCATTTTCCTTATAATCAAAGTTCATCCATGAAATGAGACAAACTTGGAATCTCATAATGATCTCAATTTCTTTTGTGATTGGGCATTACAACCATTTTCTCTACAATGGGATACATGATATTGATGCTTTGGACTTGAAAAAAAAGCTTTTCTTTCTGCAATATTCATTCGTGAAATGAGATAATCTTGGACATTCTTAATAATCTCTATTATTTTTGTGATTGGGCACTATAATGATGTTTTCCACTTTGTGATACACGATATTGATGCTTTGGACTTGCAAGAAAAATTTTTTTTCCACCATGTTCCTTGTAATCAATGTTTAACCATGAAAAAAGAGAAATTTGAAATCTTATAGTCATCTCCATTTCTTTTGTGATGGGATCTGGAAGCATGTTCTCCATATTGGGATGCATGATATTGACGCTTTGGAGTTGCAAGAAAAGCTTCTATTTCCACTATTTTCGTTATAATCAAAGTTCATCCATGAAATGATAAAAACTTGGAATCTCATAATAATCTCCGTTTCTTTTATGATTGGGCACTACTTCCATCTTTTTCACGTTGGTGTACATGATATTGATTCTTAGGATTTGCAAGAAAAGCTTTTCTTTCCTAGATTTCCTTATAATCAAAGTTCATCCATGGAATGAGACAAACTTAGATACTCATAATAATCTCCATTCTTTTTGTTATTAAGCTACTATAATCATGTTCATCTCCTTGGGATACAAGATATTAATGCTTTGATTTTAGCAAGAAAAACTTTTCTTTCCACCATTTCCTTTAATTATTAAAGTTCATCCGTGAAACGAAACAAACTTGGATACTCATAATAATCTCCATTCTTTTTGTTAAGGGCACTGCAATCGTGTTCTCCTTATTATGATACACGATATTGATGCTTTGGTTTAGCAAGAAAAAGGTTTTCTTTCCACCATTTTCCTTATTATTAGTTTGGCCATCAAATGTGTCAAACATGGATTGTCATAATGATCTCTATTTTTTTGTGATTGGACACTATATTCATGT
The DNA here is from genome assembly GCA_038382025.1 of Adansonia gregorii. Lineage (NCBI taxonomy): Eukaryota > Viridiplantae > Streptophyta > Magnoliopsida > Malvales > Malvaceae > Adansonia > Adansonia gregorii. The sequence continues at coordinate 22,789 of JBBYHO010287666.1, read as the reverse complement.
TCTCCATATTGGGATACACGATATTGATACTTTGGACTTGCAAGAAAAACCTTTCTCTCTACCAGTTTCCTTATAATTAAAGTTTGTCTGTGAAATAAGGGAAACTTGGAATCTCATAATGATCCCCATTTTTTTTATGATTGGGCAACACAACCATGTTTTCCACATTGGGATACACGATATTGATGCTTTGGAGTTGCAAGAAAAGCTTTTCTTTCTACCATTTCCCTTATAATCAAAGCATCCTTGAAATGAGACAAACTTGGACACTCGTAATAATCTCTATTCTTTTTGTTAGTGGCACTATAATCATGTTCACCTTATTAGGATACATGATATTGACGATTTGGTTTGGCAAGAAAAGCTTTTTTTCCACCATGTTCCTTATAATTAAAGTTCATCCATGAAATTTTACAAACTTGGATACTAATTATAATCTCCATTCTTTTCATTTTAGGCACTACAATAATGTTCTACACATTAGGATACATGATATTAAAGCTTTGGATTTGAAAAAAAAGCTTTTCTTTTGGCCATTTTCTTTATAATTAATGTTCATCCATTATAATCTTAATGTTCATCCATGAAATGAGACAAACTTGAATACTCATTATAATCTCCATTTATTTTGTTATGTACACTATAGTCATGTTTTCCTTATTGGGATACACGTTATTGATACTTTGGTTTTGCAGAAAAAGCTTTTCTTTTCACCATTTTCGTTATAAATAATGTTCGCCTGTGAAATGAGTCAAACTCAGATACTTGTAATAATCTCCATTCTTTTTTTTACGGGCACTACAATCGTGTTCTCCATATTGGGATACACGATATTGATGCTTTGGTTTTGCAAGAAAAGCTTTCCCTTCCACCATTTTCCTTATAAAAACTTGGGTACTCATTATAATCTCCATTCTTTTTGTTATGGGCACTACAATCATTTTCTCCACATTTGGATACACGACATTGATGCTTTGGATTTGCAAGAAAAGCTTATTTCCCCATAATTTTCCTTATAATTAATATTCATCCATGAAATCAGTCAAACTTGGATACTCATAATAATCTCCATTGTTTTTTCCATGGGCACTACAACATGTTCTCCAAATTAGGATACACGATATTGATCCTTTTGATTCGAAGGAAAAGACTTTTCCTTTCACTATTTTTCTTATAATCAAAGTTCATTCGTGAAATGGGAAAAACTTTGATACTCATAATAATCTCCACCATTTTTTTGATTGGGCACTACAATCATGTTCTCCATATTGGGATACATGATATTGATGCTTTGGACTTGCAAGAAAAACTTTTTTTTCCACCATTTTCCTTATGATCAAAGTTCACCTATGAAATGAGATAAACTTAGAATCTCATAATGATCTCCATTTCTTTTGTGATTGGGCACTACAGCCATTTTCTCTACATTAGGATACATGATATTGATGCTTTAGATGTGCTAGAAAAGCTTTTCTTTCTACAATGTTCATCTATGAAATGAAACAATCCTAGACACTTTTAATAATCTCCATTATTTTTGTGATTGGCACTATAATGATGTTCTCCACTTTAGGATACATGATTTTGATGCCTTGTGCTTGTAGGAAAAATTTTCTTTCCACCATTTCCCTTATAATCAAAGTTCAATGATGAAATAAGAGAAACTTGGAATCTTAAATCATCTCCATTTCTTTTGTGATTGGGCATTACAACCATATTCTCTACATTGAGATGCACGATATTAATGCTTTGGAGTTGTAACAAAAGCTTTTTTTTCCATCATTTCTGTTATAATCAAAGTTCATCCATGACATGATACAAACCTGGACTCCTATAATAATCTCTATTTCTTTTGTGATTGGGCACTACAACCATGTTCTTCACATTGGTATACATGATATTGATTCTTAGGATTTGCAAGAAAAGCTTTTTTTTTTCTAGATTTTCCTCAAATTAAGTTCATCCGTGGAATGAGACAAACTTGGATACTCATAATAATCTCCATTCTTTTTGTTATTAGGCATTATAATCATGTTCACCTCCTTGTGACACAGGATATTAATGCTTTGATTTGGCAAGAAAAGCTTTTCTTTTTAATATTTTCCTTAATTATTAAAGTTTATCCATGAAATGAGACAAATTTTGATACTTATAATAATCTCCATTCTTTTTATTAAGGGCACGACAATCATCTTTTCCTTACTAGGATACACGATATTGGTGTTTTGGTTTGGCAAGAAAAGGTTTTCTTTCCACCATTTTCCTTATAATCAAAGTTTGGCCATCAAATGTGTTAAACATGGATTGCCATAATGATCTCCATTATTGTTGTGATTGGACATTATAGTCATGTTCTCCATATAGGGATACATGATATAGATACTTTGGACTGGCAAGAAAATCTTTTTTCCCACCAGTTTTCTTGTAATCAAAGTTTGTCTGTGAAATAAGATAAACCTAGAATCTCATAATGATCCCTATTTCTTTTCCAATTAGGCACGACAACCATGTTTTCCATATTGGGATACGTGATATTGATGTTTTGGAGTTACAAGAGAAGCTATTCTTTCCACCATCTTCCTTATAAATAATCTCCATTCTTTTTGTTAAGGGCACTAGAATCATGTTATCCTTATTGGGATACATGATATTGATGCTTTGGTTTGGGAAGAAAAGGTTTTCTTTTCACCATTTTCCTTATAATCAAATTTGGCCATTAAATATGTCAAACATGGAATCTCATAATGATCTTCATTCGCTTTGTGATTGGGTGCAACAATCATGCTCTCCACATTAGGATACATAATATTGATGCATTGGATTTGCAAGAAAAGCTTTTCTTTCCACCATTTCCCTTATAATCAAAGTTTAACCATGAAATGATACAAACTTAGATACTTGTAATGATCTTGATTCTTTTTTCTTAATGGCACTACAATCATGCTCACCATTTTTGGATACATGATATTGACGCTTTGCTTTGGCAAGAAAAGCTTTTTCTTCCACTAATTCCTTTATTATTAAAGTTCATCTATGAAATGAAACAAACTTGGACACTCATAATAATCTCCATTCTTTTTGTTATGGACACTACAATCATGTTCTCTTCATTGGGATACGCTATATTAATGCTATGATTTTGCAAGAAAAGCCTTTCTTTCCACTATTTTCGTTATAATCAAAGCTTGTCCATCAAATGAGCCAAACTTGGATTCTCATAATAATCTTCATTCTTTTTGTGATTAGGCGCTACAATGATGTTCTTCACATTAGGATACATGATATTGATGCATTGGATTTGCAGGAAAAGCTTTTCTTTCCATTATTTCCCTTATAATCAAAGTTTAACCATAAAATGATACAAACCTGCATACTTGTAATAATCTCCATTCTTTTTGTTAGTGGCACTACAATAATGTTCACCTCATTTTGATACATGATATTGATGCTTTGGTTTGGCAAGAAAAGGTTTTCTTTCCACCATTTGCCTTATAATTAAAGTTCAACCGTGAAATGACACAAACTTGGATACTTGTAATAATCTTTATTCTTCTTGTTAGTGGACTACAATCTTGTCCACCTCACTTGGATACACGATATTGATGCTTTGGTTTGGCAAAAAAAGGCTTTTTTTCCACCATTTTCCTTATAATTAAAGTTTTTCTATCAAATGAGTCAAACTTGGATTATCATTGTAGTCTCTATTCTTTTTGCGATTGGGAACTACAATCATGTTTTTCACATTTGGATGCATGATATTGGTGCTTTGGATTCTTAAGAAAAGCATTTCTTTGACCATTTCCCCTATAACCAAAGTTTATCCATGAAATAATACAAACATGGATATTTATAATAATCTCTATGCTTTTTGTTAGTTGCACTGCAATCATGTTGCTTCACTGGGATACACGATATTGATGCTTTGGTTTGGCAAAAAAAGTTTTTTCTTTCCACTATTTTCCTTTTGATTAAAGTTCATCTATGAAATTAGGCAAACTTATATAGTAAGTATAATCTTAATTCCTTTCATTATAGGCACTAGAATCATGTTCTGCACATCGGATACATGATATAGAAGCTTTAGATTTGCAAGAAAAGCTTTTCTTTCCATCATTTTCCATAGAATTAATGTTGATCCATGACATGAGTCAAACATGGATACTCGTAATAATCTCTGCTTTTTTTGTTATGGGCACCACATTCATGTCCTCCAAATTGGGATACATGATATTGATGCTTTGGATTTGCAAGAAAAGCTTTTTTTTTTCACAACTTTCCTTATAATTAATATTTATCCATGAAATGAGAGAAATTTGGATACTCATTATAATCTCCATTCTTTTTGTTATTGGCACTACTATCAAGTTCTCCACATTAGGATACACGATATTGATGCTTTAGATTTGCAAGAATAGCTTTTCTTTCTGTGATTTTCCTTATAATTAATGTTCTTTCACAAAATATGTCAAACATGGATACTCGTAATAATCTCTATTCTTTTTGTTATGGGCATTACAATCATGTTCTCCATATTAGGATACATGATATTGATGCTTTGGATTTGTAAGAAAAGCTTTTCTTTCCACTACTTTCCTTATAATTAATATTCATTCGTGAAAGAAGACAAACTTGGATGCTCATTACAATCTCCATTATTTTTGTTATGCGTACTATAATCATGTTCTCCATATTAGGACACACGATATTGATGCTTTAGATTTGCAAGAAAAGTTTTTCCTTCCACCATTTTCCTTACAATTAATGTTCATCGTGAAATGAGAAAAAGCTGGATACTCTTTGTAATCTCCTTTCTTTTTATTATGGGCATTACAATCATGTTCTCCACATTAGGATACACAATATTGATGCTTTGGTTTTTCAAGAAAAGGATTACTCCCCACTATTTTCATTATAATTAATATTCATATGTGAAATGAGTCAAACTTGGATACTCATAATAATCTCTATTTTTTTCATCATAGGCACTATAATTATGGTCTCCAAATTGGGATACACAATATTGATGCTTTGGATTTGTAGGAAAAGCTTTTCTTTCCACCATTTTCCTTATAATCAATGTTCATCCTTGAAATTGGACAAACTTTGATACTTATAATAATCACCATTATTTCTGTGATCGGGGATAACAATCATATTCTCCACTTTAGGATACACGATATTGATGCTTTAGGTTTGTAAGAAAAACTTTTCTTTTCACCATTTTCCTTATAATTAAAGTTTATTTGTAAAATAAGACAAACCTAGACACTTATAATAATCTCCGTTATTTTTGTGATTGGGCACTATAGTCATGTTCTCCACATCGGGATACACAATATTGATGCTTTGGTTTGGCAAGAAAAGGCTTTCTTTCTGCCATTTTTCTTATAATCAAAGTTTCCCCATAAATCAGTCAAACTTGGATTATCATAACAATCTCCATTCTTTTTATGATTGGCCACTACAATCATGTTCTTCACATTGGGATACATGATATTGGTGCTTTAGATTTACAAGAAAAGCTTTTCTTTTCACCATTTCCCTTATAATCAAAGTTTATCCTTGAAATGATACAAACATGGATACTTGTAATAGTCGCCATTCCTTCTGTCAATGGCACTACAATCATGTCGCTTCATTGGGATATATGATATTCACACTATGATTTGGCAAGAAAAAGCTTTTCTTTCCACCATTTTCCTTATAATTAAAGTTCATCCATGAAATGAGACAAACTTGGATAGTAATTATAATCTTAATTTTTTCATTATAGGCATTACAATCATGTTCTGCACATTGGATACATGATGTAGAAGCTTTGGATTTGCAAGAAAAGCTTCTCTTTCCATTTTTTTCCTTATAATTAGTGTTGATCCATGAAGTGAGTCAAACATGGATGCTCACAATAATCTCCATTGTTTTTGTTATAGGCACTACAATCATGTTCTCCTCTTTGGGATACATGATATTGATGCCTTGGATTTGTAAAAAAAGCATTTTTTTCGCTATTTTCCTTATAATTAATGTTTATCCATGAAATGAGACAAACTTGGATACTCATTATAAGCTCTATTCCTTTTGTTATGGGCACCACAATCATATTTCCCATATTAGGACACATGATATTGATGCTTTAAATTTGTAAGAAAAGCTTTTTTTCCATCAGTTTCCTTATAATTAATGTTCATCCATGAAATGCATCCAACATGGATACTCATAATAATTTTCATGTTTTTTGTCATGGGCACTGCAATCATGTTCTCCATATTAGGATACACGATATTGATGCTTTGGATTTGCAAGAAAAGCAATTATTTCCACCATTTTCCTTAGAATTAATGTTTATCTGTGAAATAAGACAAATTTGGATGCTCATTATAATCTCTGTTCCTTTTGTTATGGGCACTACAATCATGTTCTCTACATTAGGATACACGATAATGATGCTTTAGATTTGCAAGAAAAGTTTTTCCTTCCTCAGTTTTCCTTATAATTAAAGTTTATCCATGAAATGAGACAAGCTTGGATGCTCATTATAATCTCCTTTCTTTTTGTTATGGGCACTACAACCATGCTTTCCACAGAGGGATACATGATATTGATGCTTTGGTTTTGCAAGAAAAGCTTTTCTCTTTGCATTTTCCCTATAATTAATATTCATCTGTGAAATGAGTCAAACTTGGATACTCGTAATAATCTCCATTCTTTTTGTTATAGGCACAACAATCATGGTCTCTAAATTTGGATCACGATATTGATGCTTTGGATTTGTAGGAAAAGCTTTTTTTTCCATCATTTTCCTTATACTCAATGTTCATCCGTGAAATGGGACAAACTTAGATACTTATAATAATCTCCATTATTTTTGTGATCAAGCACTACAATCACGTTCTCCACTTTGGCATACACATTTTTGTGATCGGGCATTACAATCACGTTCTTCACTTTGGGATACATGATATTGATGCTTTGGGTTTGCAAAAAAACTTTTCTTTCCACCATTTTTCTTATAATTAATGTTCATCTGTGCAATGAGACGAACCTAGACACTTATAGTAATCTCCATTATTTTTATGATTAGGCACTGTAATCATGTTCTCTATATTGTGATAAACGATATTGATGCTTTTGATTTGCAAGAAAAATTTTTCCTTTCGCCATTTTTCATATAATCAAAGTTCATCCATGAAATAGGGGAAACTTGGAATCTTATAATCATCTTCTTTTCTATTGAGATTGAGCACTACAACCATGTTCTCCATATTAGGATACACGATATTGATACTTTGGAGTTACAAGAAAAGCTTTTCTTTCCACCATTTTCCTTACAAATAATGTTCATGTGAGAAATGAGTCAAACTTGGATACTTGTAATAATCTCCATTCTTTTTGTTATGGGTACTAGAATCATGTTCTCCGTATTGGGATACACAATATTAATGCTTTGGATTTGCAAGAAAAGCTTTTCCTTCCTCCATTTTCCTTATAATTAATGTTCATCCATGAAATGAGACAAACTTGGAAACTCATTATAATTTCCATTTTTTTGTTTATGGGCACTACAATCATGTTCTCCACATTAGGACACACGATATTGATGGTTTGGATTCTCAAGAAAAGCTTCTCTCTCCACTGCTTTCATTATAATTAATATTTATCCGTGAAATGAGTCAAACTTGGATACTCGTAATGATCTCTATTCTTTTTGCTATGGGCACTATAATCATGTTCTCCACATTGGGATACATAATACTAATGCTTCGGATTTGCAACAAAAGATTTTCTTTCCATCATTTTCATTATAATCAAAGTTTATCCATGAAATGAGATAAACTTGGAATCGCGCAATGATCTCCATTTTTTTATGATTGGGCACTGCAATTATGTTTTCCACATTAGGATACACGATATGGATGCTTTGGACTTACAAGAAAAGCTATTTTTTTTGCTATTTTTCATACAATCAATGTTAATCCCTGAAAAAAAAACCTAGACACTCATAATAATTTCCATTATTTTTATGATTGGTTACTATAATAATGTTTTGGGAATACATGATATTGATGCTTTAGACTTGCAAGAAAAACTTTTCTTTCCACTATTTTCCTTATAATCAAAATTCATCTGTGAAATAAGAAGAACTTGGAATCTTATAAAGATCCCTATTTCTTTTGTGATTGGGCACTACAACCATGTTATCTATAGTGGGATACACGATATTGATGCTTAGGAGTTGTAAAAAAAGCTTTTCTTTCCACCATCTCCCTTATAAATAATGTTAATCCGTGAAATGAGTTAAACTTGGATACTTATAGTAATCTCTTTTCTTTTTGTTAAGGGCACTATAATAATCTTCTCGTCATTGGGATACATGATATTGATGCTTTGTTTTGGCCAAAAAAGGTTTTCTCTCCACCATTTTCCTTATAATTAATGTTTGGCCATCAAATGTGTCAAACATAGATTCTCTTAATAATCTCCATTCTTTTTGTTATGAGCACTACAGTCATGTTCTCCACATTGGGATACATGATATTGATGCAGTGGATTTGCAAGAAAAGCTTTTCTTTCTACTAATTCCTTTATAATCAAAGTTCAACCACAAAATGATACAAACTTAGATACTTGCTATAATCTCCATTCTTTTTGTTAGTGGTACTACAATCATGTTCACCTCTTTTGGATACGTGATATTGAAGCTTTGTTTGACAGGAAAAGGTTTTCATTCCACCATTTTCCTTATAATCAAAGTTTCTTCATCAAATGAGTCAAACTTAGGTTCTCGTAACAATCTCCATTCTTTTTGTGATTGGTCACTACAGTCATGTTCTCCACATTAGGATATATGATATTGAAGCTTTGGATTTGCAAGAATAGCTTCTTTTTTTTCCACCATTTCTCTTATAATCAAAGTTCATCCATTAAATCATATAAACTTGGATACTTGTAATAATCTCCATTCTTTTTGTTAGTGGCACTATAATCATGTTGACCTCAATGCGATACACGATATTGACGCTTTGGTTCGAAAAGAAAAGCTTTTTTTTCACCATTTTCCTCACAACCAAAGTTCATCTGTGAAATAGGACAAACTTGGATATTCATAACAAGCTCTATTATTTTTGTGATTGGGCACTGTAAACATGTCCTCCACATTGGGATGCACGATATTGATGCTTTGTATTCGCAACAACAGCTTTGTTTTCCACCATTTTACATAGAATTAATGTTCATTCATGAAATGAGTCAAACTTGGATACCCCTAACAATCTACATTCTTTTTGTTATGCGCACTACAATCATGTTCTCCACATTGGGATACATGACATTGATGCTTTGGATTTGAAAGAAAAGCTTTTTTTCCACCATTTTCCTTGTAATCAAAGTTCACCTGTGAAATAAGTCAAACTTGGATACTCATAATAATCTCCATTCTTTTTATTATAGGCACATAACAATGTTCTCCACATTAGGATACATGATATTAATGCTTTGAATTTGCGAGAAAAACATTTTTTTTACCATTTTCCTCACAGTTAATGTTCATCTATGAAATAAGTCAAACTTGGATACTCATAATAATCTTCATTATTTTTGTGATTAGGCACTATAATCATGTTCTCCATATTGGGATACATGATATTGATTCCTTGGATTTACAAGGAAAGCTTTTGTTTCTGCCATTTTGCTCGTAATTAAACTTCATTCGTGAAATGAGATAAATCTAGATACTCATAATATTATCCATTCTTTTTGTTATTGGGCACTACAAACATGTTCATCTTATTAGGATGCACGATATTGATGCTTTGATTTGGCAAGAAAAGATTTTCTTTCCACCATTTTCCTTGTTATTAAAGTTCATCCAAAAATAAGATAAACTTGGATACTCAGAATAATCTCCATCTTTTTTGTTAAGGGTACTACAGTTATGTTCTCCTCATTGGGATACACGATATTGATTCTTTGGTTTGGCAAAAAGGTTTTCTTTCCACCATTTTCCTTATAATCAAGGTATAGCCATCAAATAAGTCAAACATAGATTCTCGTAATAATCTCCATTCTTTTTATGATCGGGCACTACAATGATGTTCTCAACATTGGGATACATGATATTGATGCATTGGATTTGCAAGAAAAGCTTTTCCTCTACCATTTTCTTTATAATTAATGTTCATCCATGAAATGATACAAACTTGGATGCTTGTCGTAATCTTTATTCTTTTTATTAGTGGAAGTATAATCATATTCACCTTTTTAGGATACATGATATTGACGCTTTTCTTTCCATCATTTTCCTTAAAATTAAAGTTCATCTGTGAAGTAAGATAAACTAGGATTCTAATAATAATCTTCATTGTTTTCTTTATAGGCAATACAATCATGTTCTCCACAATAGGATACACGATATTGAAGCTTTTGGATTTGCAAGAAAAGCTTTTCTCTCCACCATTATCCTTATAATTGATATTCATCCGGGAAATGAGTCAAACATGGATACTCATGATAATCTCCATTCTTTTTGTTATGGGTACTACAACCATGTTCTCTAAATTGGGATACACGATATTGATGCTTTTGATTTATAGCAAAAGCTTTTCTTTCCACCATTTTCCTTATAATCAAAGTTCACCCGTGAATTGGGACAAACTTTGATACTCATATTAATCTCTTTTTTTTTTTTGTGATTGGGCAACACAATCATGTTCTCCATATTGGGATACACAATATTGACGCGTTAGACTTGTAATAAAAACTTTTCTTTCCACCATTTTCCTTATAATCAAAGTTCATCAGTGAAATAAGACAAACTAGGAATCTCATAACGATCTCCATTTCATTTGTGATTGGGCACTACAACCATGTCCTCTACATTAGGATGCACGATATTGATGCTTTAGACTAACAGGAAAAGATTTTCCTTCGACCATTTTCTTATAATTAATATTCATTCATGAAATGAGATAAACCTAGACACTCATAATAATTGCCATTATTTTTGTGATTGGGCACTATAATCTTGTTTTCCATATTGGGATACACGATATTAATGCTTTGGACTTGCAAGAAAAACTTTTCTTTCCACCATTTTCCTTATAATCAAAGTTTATCCTGAAATAAGAGAAACTTGGAATCTCATAGTGATCTTCATTTTTTTATGACTAGGCACTACAACCATGTTCTCCACATTAGGATACATGATATTGATGCTTTAGAGTTGTAACAAAAGCTTTTCTTTCCACCATTTTCCTTACAATCAAAGTTCATCCCGAAAATAAGATAAACTTGGAATCTCATAATAATCTCCACTTTTTTTGTGATTGGGCACTACGACCATGTTCTCTACATTGGGATACACAATATTGATTCTTTGGAGTTGCAAGAAAAGCTTCTCTTTCCACCATTTCCCTTATAATCAATGTTCATCGATGAAATGATACAAACTTGGAATCTCATATAATCTCCATTTTTTATGATTGGGCACTACAGCCATGTTTTCCACATTAGCATACATGATATTGATTCTTAGGCTTTGCAAGAAACGCTTTTCTTTCCACCATTTTCCCTTTTATTAAAGCTTATCTATGGAATAAGGCTAACTTGGATACTAATTATAATCTCCACTCTTTTCATTATAGTCATGACAATCATGTTATGCACATTGGGATGCATGATATTGAAGCTTTGCATTTGCAAGAAAAGCTTTTTTCCACCATTTTCCTTATAATTAATGTTCATCCATGAAATGAATAAAACTTAGATATTTGTAATAATCTCTATTATTTTTTAGAAGGGCACTACAATCATTTTCTGCTTATTGGGATACACGATATCGATGCTTAGTTTTGGCAGGAAAAGGTTTTCTTTGTACCATTTTCCTTATAATTAAAGTTTGGCCATCAAATGAGTCAAACATAGATTCTCACAAAAATCTCCATTCTTTTTGTGATTAGGCACTACAATCATGTTCTTCACATTAGGATTCACAATGTTGATGCATTGGATTTCCAAGAAAAGCTTTTATTTCCACTATTTCCCTTATAATCAAAGGTCAACCATGAAATGATACAAACTTGCATACTTGTAAGAATTTTCATTCTTTTTGTCAGTGGCACTACAATCATGTTCACCTCATTTGGATACACGCTATTGAAGCTTTGGTTTGGCAAGAAAAGCTTTTCTTTCCACCATTTCCCTTATTATTAAAGTTTATCTATGAAATGAGACAAACTTGGATACTCAAAATAATCTCTATTCTTTTTGTTAGTGGCACTACAATCATGTTCACCTTATCTGAATATAGAATATTGAAGCTTTTGTTTGGCAAGAAAAGCTTTTCTTTCCACCATTTCCCTTATTATTAAAGTTCATTTATGAAATGAGATAAATTTGGATACTCAAAATAATCTCTATTCTTTTTGTTACAGACACTGCAAGCATGTTTTCCACTTTGGGATACATGATATTGATACTTTGATTTGGCAAGAAAAGCTTTTCTTTCCACCATTTTCCTTATAAGCAAAGTTCATCTATGAAGTAGGACAAACTTTGATACTCATAATAATCTTTATTATTTTTATGATTGGGCGCTACAATCATGTTATCCATTTTGGGATACATAATATTGACACTTTGGACTTGCAAGAAAAACTTTTCTTTCCACCATTTTTCTTATAATTAATGTTCATCCATGAAATGAAGAAAACCTGGACACCCATAATAATCTTTATTATTTTTGTCATCGGGCATATAGTCATATTCTCCAAATTGGGATACACGGCATTGATGCTTTGGACTTGCAATAAAAACTTTTCTTTCCACCATTTTTGTTATAATCAAAGTTCATCTGTGAAATAAGAGAAATTTGGAATCTTATAATGATCTCCTTTCTTTTTTCGATTGGGCACTTCAACCATGTTCTCCACATTGGAATACAAGATATTGATGCTTTGGAGTTGCATGAAAAGCTTTTCTTTCAATCATTTTCCTTATAAATAATGTTCATCCATGAAATGAGTCAAACCTAAATACCTATAATAAACTCCATCATTATTTTTATGGGCACTACAATCATGTTCTCTGTATTGGGATACATGATATTAATGCTTTGGATTTGTAAGAAAAGATTTTTTTCCATCGTTTTCCTTATAAATAGTGTTCATCTGTGAAATGAGTCAAACTTGGATGCTCGTAATAATCTCCATTCTTTATGCTATGGGCACTGCAATCATATTCTCCGCATTTGGAATTGCAAGAAAAACTTTTTTTTGCACCATTTCCCTCATAATTAATGTTCATCCGTGAAATAAGACAAACTTGGATACTCACTATATACCCCATTCATTTTGTTATGGGCACTATAATCATGTTCTCCACATTGGGATACATGATATTGACGCTTTAGATTTGCAAGCAAAGCTTTTCTTTTTATCATTTTCGTTATAATTAATGTTCATCCATTAAATGACTCAATCATGGATACTCGTAATAATCTTCATTCTTCTTGTTATGGGCACTACAATCGTGTTCTCCACATTGAGATACATGATTTGATGGTTTGAATTTGCAAGAAAAGCTTTTCTTTCCACCATTTTCCTTATAATTAATGTTCATCCATTAAATGAGACAAACTTGGATACTCATTATAATCTCTATTCTTTTTATTATGGGCACTACAATCATGTTATCCACAGTGGGAAACATGATGTTGATGCTTTAAATTTGCATGAAAAGCTTTTACCTCACCATTTTCCTTATAATTAAGATTTATCTATGAAATGAGTCAAACTATGACACTCGTAATAACCTCTATTCTTTTTGTTATAGGCATTATATTCAGTTTCTCTGAAATAGGATACACAATATTGATGCTTTGGATTTACAGGAAAAGCTTTTCTTTCCACCACGTTTTTGATAATCAAAGTTCATCCGTAAAGTAGGATAAATTTTGATACTCATAATAATCTCCATTATTTTTGTGATTGGGCGCTAGAATCATGTTCTCCACTTTGGGATACATAATATTGGAGTTTTGGACTTGCAAGAAAAACTTTTCTTTCCACTATTTTTCTTATAATTAATGTTCATTTATGAAATAAAGAAAACCTGGACTCCCATAATAATCTCCATTATTTCTATGATCAGGCACTATAATCATGTTTTCCACATTGGGATACATGGTATTGATGCTTTAGACTGGCAATAAAAACTTTTCTTTCCACCAGTTTTGTTATAATCAAAGTTCATCTATGAAATAAGAGAAATTTGGAATCTTATAATGATCTCCATTTTTTTTGTGATTGGGCACTACAACCTTGTTCTCCATATTGGGATACAAGATATTGATGCTTTGAAGTTGCATGAAAAGCTTTTCTTTCAACCATTTTCCTTATAAATAATGTTCATCCGTGAAATGAGTTAGACCTAGTACCCGTAATAATCTCCATCATTTTTTTATGGGCACTACAATCATGTTCTCCGCATTGGGATACATGATATTGATGCTTTGGATTTGTAAGAAAAGATTTTCTTCCTACCATTTTCCCTATAAATAATGTTCATCTGTAAAATGAGTCAAACTTGGATACTCATAATAATCTCTATTCTTTATGTTATGGGCACTACAATCATGTTATCCACATTGGTATACACTATATTGATGCTTTTAATTTGCAAGAAAAGCTTTTCTCTACACCATGTTCCTTATAATTAATATCCATCCGTGAAGTGAGTCTAACTCGAATAATCGTAATAATCTCCATTCTTTTTGTTATGGGCACTACAATCATGTTCTCCACATTAGGGCACGCTATATTGATGCTTTGGATTTGCAAGAAAAGTTTTTCCTTTCACTATTTTTTTTATAATTAATGTTCATCTGTGAAATGGGATAAACTTTGTTACTCATAATAATCTCCATTATTTTTGTGTTTGGGTGCTACAATCATGTTTGCCACTTTGAGATACACAATATTGACACTGGACTTGCAGGAAAAACATTTCTTTCCATCGTTTTTCTTATAATTAATGTTCATCTATGAAATGAAGCAAATCTAGACACCCATAATAATCTCTATTATTTTTGTGATCGGGTATTGTAATCATGTTCCCTATTTTAGGATACACGGTGTTGATGCTTTCGACTTGTAATAAAAACTTTTCTTTCCACCATTTTTATTATAATCAAAGTTCATCTATGAAATAAGAGAAATTTGGAATCTCAAAATTATCTCTATTCTTTTTTGCGATTAGGCACTACAATCATGTCCTCCACATTAGGATACACAATATTGATGCTTTGGATTTGTAAGAAAAGCTTTTCCTTCCACCATTGTCCTTGAAAATAATGTTCATCCAGGAAATGAGATAAACTTGGATACTCATTATAATCTTCATTCTTTTTGTTATGGGCAGTACAATCATGTTCTCCGCATTGGGATACGAGATATTAATGCTTTGGATTTGGAAGAAAAGATTTTTCTTTCCACCATTTACCTTATAAATAGTGTTTATTCGTGAAATGAGTCAAACTTCAATACTCGTAATAATCTCCATTTTTTTTGCTATGGGCACTACAATCATGTCCTCCACATTAGGATACATAATATTGATGCTTTCAATTTGCAAGAAAAGCTTTTTCTTTCACCATTGTCCTTGAAAATAATGTTCATCCATGAAATGAGATAAACTTAGATACTCATTATAATCTTCATTCATTTTGTTATGGGCACTACAATCATGTTCTCCACATTGCGATACACTATATTGATGCTTTTAATTTGCTGGAAAAGCATCTCTCTCCACCACTTTCCTTATAATTCATATTTATCCGTGAAATGAGTTAAACTCATATACTCGTAATAATCTCTATTCTTTTTGTTATGGGCACTACAATCATGTTCTCCACATTGGGATACATGATATTGAAGCTTTAGATTTGCAAGAAAAATTTTTCTTTTCACTATTCTTTTTATAATTAATGTTCATCTGTGAAATGAGACCAACCAGGATACTCGTAATAATCTCCATTATTTTTGTGGTTGGCACTATAATCATGTTCTCCACATTAGGATATATGGCATTGATGCTTCGGGCTTGCAAGCAAAAATTTCTTTCCACCATTTTCCTTAAAATCATAGTTTATCCGTGAAATAAGAGAAACTTGGAATCCTATAATGATCTCCATTTCATTTGTCATTGAGCACTATAACCATGTTTTCCACATTGGAAATCAAGATATTAATGCTTTAGACTTGCAAGAAAAGCTTTTATTTCCACCATTTTCCTTATAAATAATGTTCATCTTTGAAATAAGTCAAACTAGGATTCTCATAATAACCTCTATTCTTTTTGTTATAGGAACTACAATCATGTTCTCCGCATTAGGATACACAATATTGATGCTTTGGATTTGCAAGAAAAGATTTTCCTTCCAGCATTTTACTTATAACTAATGTTCATCCGTGAATTAACTTGGATACTTATTATAATCTCTATTCTTTTTGTTATGGGCACTGCAATCATGTTCTCCACATTAGGATACACGATATTGATGCTTTGGATTTGCAAGAAAAGCTTTTCTCTCCACCATTTTCCTTATAATTAATATTCACCCTTGAAATGAGTCAAACTTCGATGCTCGTAATAATCTCTATTTTTTTGTTATGGGCATGATAATCATGTTCTCCATATTAGGATCACAATATTGATGCTTTGGATTTGCAAGAAAAGCTTTTCCTTCCACCATTGTCCTTATATTAGTGTTCATCTATGAAATGACACAAACTTGGATACTTTTTATAATCTCCATTCTTTTTGTTATGGGCACTGCAATTATGTTGCGCACAAAGGGAAACACGTTGTTGATGCTTTGGATGTACCTGAAAAGTTTTCCCTCTACCATTTTCCTTATAATTAAGATTCACCCATGAAATAAGTCAAACTTTGACACTCGTTATAATCTCTATTCTATTTGTTATGGGCACTGCAATCATGTTCTCTAAATTGGGATACACAATATTGATGCTTTGGATTTGCAGGAAAAGCTTTTCCTTCCACCATTTTCCTTAAAATAAAGTTTATCCGCGAAGTGGGACAAACTTTGATACTCATAATAATCTCCATTATTTTTGTGTTTGGGAGCCACAATATTGACAATACACAATATTGATGCTTTAGAGTTGCAAGAAAAACTTTTCCTTCCACCGTTTTTCTTATAATTAATGTTCATCCATGAAATGGAGCAAACCTGAACACCCACAATAATCTCCAATATTTTGTGATCGAGTACTATAATCATGTTCTCCATTTTCGGATACATGGTATTGATGCTTTGGACATTGTAATAAAAGCTTTTCTTTCCACCATTTTTTTATAATCAAAGTTCATCTGTGAAATAAGAGGAATTTGGAATCTCATCATGATCTTTATTTTTTTGCGATTGCACACTACAACCAAGTTCACCATATTTGGATACACGATATTGATGCTTTGGAGATGAATGAAAAGCTTTTCTTCCACCAGTTTGCTTATAAACAATGTTCATCCATGAAATGAGTCAAACCTGGATACTTAAAATAGTCTCCATTGTTTTTTTATAGGCAATACAATCATGTTCTCCGCAGTGGGAAACACGATATTGATGCTTTGGATTTGCAAGAAAAGATTTTCTTTCCACCATTTTCCTTAAAATACTATTTATTCGTGAAATCAGTCAAACTTGGATACTCATAATAATCTCCGTTCTTTTTGTTATGGGCACTGCAATCATGTCTTCTGCAATGGGGTAGACAATATTAACACTTTGGATTTGCAAGAAAAGCTTTTCCTTCCACCATTGTCCTTATAATTATTGTTTATCCATGAAATGAGACAAATTTGGATGCTCATTATGATCTCCATTCCTTTTCTTATGGGCAATACAATCACATTTTCCACATTAGGATATGCTATATTGATGCTTTTAATTTGCAAGAAAAGCTTCTTTCTCCACCATTTTCCTTATAATTAATATTTATCCATGAAATGTGTCAAACTCGGATACTCATAACAATCTCTATTCATTTTGGTATGGGCACCACAATCATGTTCTCCATATTGGGATACACGATATTGATGCTTTGGATTTGCAAGAAAAGATTTTCTTTCTACCATTTTCCTTATAATCAGACTTTATCTATGAAATGAGATAAACTTGGAATCTGATAATGATCTCCATTTCTTTTGTGATTGGGCACTATAACCATGCTCTCCACATTGGGATACACGATATTGATACTTTAGACTTGCGAGAAAAGCTTTTTTTTTGCCATTTTTCTTATAATTAATGTTTATCCATGAAATGAGATAAAGCTGGATACTCGTAATAATCTTTATTTTGTTGCGATTAGGCACTATATTATAATCATGTTCTCCACAATGGGATACACGATTTTAATGCTTTGGACTTGCAGGAAAAGCATTTCTTTCCACCATTTTCCTTATAATCAAAGGACATCCGTGAAATGAGACAAACTTGGAATCTCATAAAGATCTCTATTTCTTTTGTGATTGGGCACTATAACCATGCTCTCCACATTAGGTCCACGATATTAATACCTAAGACTTGCAAGAAAAGCTTTTTCTTTCTCCATTTTTCTCATAATTAATGTTCATCCATGAAATGAGATAAACCTAGATACTCATAATAATCTTTATTTTTTTATGATTAGGCACTATAATCATGTTCTCCATAATGGGATACGCGATTTTAATGCTTTGGACTTGCAGAAAAAACTTTTCTTTCCACCATTTTCCTTCTTATCAAAGTTCCTCTATGACATAAAAGAAACCTGGAATCTCATAATGATCTCCATTTCTTTTGTGGTAGGTACTACAACCATGTTCTCCATATTGGGATACACGATATTAATGCTTTAGAGTTGCAAGAAAAGGTTTTCTTTCCACCATTTTCCTTATAAAAAAATTCAACCATGAAATAAGTTAAAATTGGATACTCATACTTGTGATAATCTTGATTCTTTTTGTTATGGGCACTACGATATGTTCTCCACACTGGGATACACGAGATTGATGCTTTGGATTTGCACGAAAATATTTTATTTTCACTATTTTCCTCATAATCAAAGGTTATCCGCGAAATAAGATAAACTAGGAATCTTGTAACGCTCCTTAATTTTTTTTCTGATTAGGCACTACAACCATGTTCTCCACATTGGGATACACGATATTATTGCTTTGGACATGCAAGAAAAGCTTTTTCTTTTTCTTATAATTAGTGTTCATTTGTGAAATGAGACAAACTTGGACACTCATAATAATCTCCTTTAATGTTCTTCACATTGGGATATACATTATTGATGCTTTGGACTTGCAAGAAAAACTTTTCTTTCAATCAAAGTTCATCTTTGAAATAAGAGAAACTTCGTATCTCATAATGATCTCCATTTCTTTTGTGATTGGGCTCTAAACCATGTTCTCCATATTGGGATACAAGATATTAATGCTTTAGAGTTGCAAGAAAAATAATTTTTTCCACCATTTTCCCTATAAATAATGTTCATCCGTGAAATAAGCTAAACTTGGATTCTCGTAATAATCTTCATTATTTTTGTTAAGGACACTACAATCATGGTCTCTACATTGGGATACATGATATTGATTCTTTGGATTTAGAAGAAAAGCTTTTCCTTCCACCATTTTCCTTGCAATCAAAGTTCATCCGTGAAATGGACCAAACTTGGGTACCCATAATAATCTCTATTCTTTTTGTTATGGGTGCTACAATCACGTTCTCCAAATTGCAAACATGATATTGATGCTTTGGATTTATAGGAAAAGCCTTTCTTTCCATCATTTTCCTTAAAATCAAAAATTATCTGTGAAATGGGACAAACTTTGATACTTATAATAATCTCTATTATTTTTGTGATTGGGCACTGCAATCACATTTTCCACTTTAGGATACACAATATTGACACTTGGGACTTGTAGGAAAAATTTCACTTTTCACGATTTTTGTTATAATTAATGTTAATTTGTGAAATGAGACAAACCTAGGCACTTATTATAATCTCCATTATTTTTATGATTGGACACTACGACCACGTTCTCCACTTTGGGATACATGATATTGATTATTTGGAGTTGCAAGGAAAGCTTTTTATTCCACCATTTTACTTATAATTAATGTTCATCCGTGAAATGAGTCCAAATTGGACACTCACTATATTCCCCATTCATTTTGTTATGGGCACTACAATCATGTTCTTCACATTTGGATACATGATATTAATGCTTTAGATTTGCAAGCAAAGCTTTTCTTTCTATCATTTTCCTTATAATTAATGTTCATCCATGAAATGACTCAATCATCGATACTCGTAATAATCTCCATTCTGTTTATTATGGGCACTACAATCATGTTCTCCATATTGAGATACACGATATCGATGGTTTGGATTTGCAAGAAAAGCTTTTCTTTCCACCATTTTCCTTATAATTAATGTTCATCCGCTAAATGAGATAAACTTGGATACTCATTATAATCTCCATTCTTTTTATTGTAGGCACTACAATCATGTTATCCACAGTGGGAAACATGATGTTGATGCTTTGAATTTGCATGAAAAGCTTTTACCTCACCATTTTCCTTATAATTAAGATTTATTTGTGAAATGAGTCAAACTGTGACACTCGTAATAATCTCTATTCTTTTTGTTATAGGCATCACATCATGTTCTCCAAAATAGGATACACAATATAAATGCTTTGGATTGGCAGGAAAAGCTTTTCTTTCCACCACTTTTTTGATAATCAAAGTTTATTCATAAAGTGGGATAAATTTTGATACTCATAACAATCTCCATTATTTTTGTGATTGGGTGCTAGAATCATGTTCTCCACTTTGGTATACATAATATTGACATTTTGGACTTACAAGAAAAACTTTTATTTCCACCATTTTTTTTTATAATTAATGTTCATCTATGAAATGAAGAAAACCTGGACACCCATAATAATCTCCATTATTTCTATGATCAGGCACTATAATCATGTTCTCCATATTGGGATACACAGTATTGATGCTTTAGACTTGCAATAAAAACTTTTCTTTCCACCAGTTTTGTTATAATCAATGTTCGTATGTAAAATAAGAGAAATTTGGAATCTTATAATGATATCTATTTTTTTGCGATTGGGCACTACAACCATGTTCTCCACATTGGGATACAAGATATTGACGCTTTGGAGTTGCATGAAAAGCTTTTTTTTCAACCATTTTCCTTATAAATAATGTTCATCCGTGAAATGAGTTAAACCTAGTACCTGTAATAATCTCCATCATCATTTTTATGGGCACTACAATCATGTTCTCCGCATTGGGATACATGATATTGATGCTTTGGATTTATAAGAAAAGATTTTCTTTCCACCATTTTCCTTATAAGTAGTGTTCATTTGTGAAATGAGTCAAACTTGGATACTCATAATAATCTCCATTCTTTATGTTATGGGCATTACAATCATGTTATCCACATTAGGATACAATATACTGAAGCTTTTAATTTGCAAGAAAAGCTTTCCTCTCCACCATGTTTCTTATAATTAATATTCATCCGTGAAGTGAGTTAAACTCGAATAATCATAATAATCTCCATTCTTTTTGTTCTGGGCACTATAATCATGTTCTCCACATTGGGGCACATTATATTGATGCTTTGGATTTGCAAGAAAAGTTTTTCTTTTCACTATTCTTTTTATAATTAATGTTCATCCGTGAAATGGGATAAACTTTGATACTCATAATAATCTCCATTATTTTTGTGTTTGGGTGCCACGATCATGTTCACCACTTTGGGATACATAATATTGATTCTGGACTTGCAAGAAAAACATTTCTTTCCACCGTTTTTCTTATAATTAATGTTCATCTATGAAATGAAACAAATCTGGACACCCATAATAATCTCTATTATTTTTATCATCAGGCATTGTAATCATGTTCCCTATTTTAGGATACACGGTGTTGATGCTTTGGATTTGTATGAAAAGCTTTTCCTTTCGCCATTGTCCTTGAAAATAATGTTCATCCATGAAATGAGATAAACTTGGATACTTATTATAATCTTCATTCCTTTGGTTATGGGCACTACAATCATGTTCTTCGCATTGGGATATGTGATATTGATGCTTTGGATTTGGAAGAAAAGATTTTCTTTCCACCATTTTCCTTATAAATGGTGTTCATCCATGAAAAGAGTCAAACTTTGATACTCGTAATAATCTCCATTCTTTTTACTATGGGCACTAGAATCATGTCCTCCACATTAGGATACACGATATTGATGCTTTGGATTTGCAAGAAAAGCTTTTCCTTCCACCATTATCCTTGAAAATAATGTTCATCCATGAAATGAGATAAACTTAAATACTCATTAAAATCTTCATTCCTTTTGTTGTGGGCACTACAATCATGTTTTTCACATTGCGATACACTATATTGATGCTTTTAATTTGCTAGAAAAGCATTTCTCTCCATCACTTTCCTTATAATTAATATTTATCCACGAAATAAGTCAAACTCAGATACTCATAATAATCTCCATTCTTTTTGTTATGGGCACTACAATCATGTTCTCCACATTAGGATACATGATATTGAAGCTTTGGATTTGCAAGAAAAGTTTTTCTTTTCACTATTCTTCTTACAATTAATGTTCATCCGTGACATGAGATAAACCAGGATACTCGTAATAATCTCCATTATTTTTGTGATTGGCACTATAAT
>JBBYHO010287118.1:0-26558 GCA_038382025.1 Adansonia gregorii | reverse complement strand
ATATGAAAAACTTCTTTTTCTACCATTTTTAGAATTAATATTCATCTATCGATTTGGACAAATACGGATTCACATAATAATCTTATTTCCTTTTATTATTGGGCACCATAAACACATTCTCCTTATTGTGTGATAAATGATATTGATGCTTTGGTTTTCTAAGAAAAACTTCTCTTTCTACTGTTTTTATAATTAAAGTTCTTTTTTCAGCTAGTATAAACGCAGATTCACATAATAATCTTCATTCTTTTCATGATTAGGCACCATAAACATATTTTCCTCATTGGGATAAATGATATTAGTGCTTTGGTTTCGTAAGAAAAACTTTTATTTCTGCCATTTTTAGAATTGATGTTTGTCTTTTAATTAGGATAAACTTGGATTCACATAATAAACTCATTTCTTTTCATGATTAGGCACCATAAACCCATTCTCCTTATTGAGATAAAAGATATTGATGCTTTAGCTTCATAAGAAAATTTTTTCTTTCTACCATTTCTTGAAATAAAATTTATCTATCGATTGGGACAAATACGGATTCAGATAATAATCTCCTTTCTTTTCATGATTAGGGTCCATAAACACATTGTCTTCATTGAGATAAATGACGTTGATGCTTGATTTCATATGAAAAACTTATCTTTCTACCATTTTTAGAATTAATCTCTATCTGTCGATTTGGAGAAATATGGATTCACATAATAATCTCCTTTCTTTCAATTATTGGGCACTATAAACACATTCTCCTTATTAAGGTAAATGATTTTGATGCTTGGGTTTCATAAGATAAACTTCTCTTTCTACTATTTTTAGAATAAAAGTTCTTCTTTCAATTGGGATAAACACGGATTCAAATAACAATCGCCCTTCTTTTCATGATTAGGCCTGTAAACACATTCTCCTCATTGGGATAAATGATATTGATGCTTTGGTTTCGTAAAAAAAAATTCTTTTTCTATGATTTTTCGAAATAATGTTTGTCTATCGATTTAGACAAACATGGATTAACATAATAATCTTATTTCTTTTCGCTATTAGGCACCGTAAACATGTTCTCCTTATTGGGTTAAATGATAATGATTCTTTGGTTATATAAGAAAAACTTCTCTTTCTATCATTTTTACAATTAATGTTCATCTGTCAACTTAGACAAACATGGATTGACATGATAATCTCTTTTATTTTCAAGATTGGCCACCGTAACCACATTCTCCTTATTAGGATAAATGATATTGATGCTTCATGAGAAAAATTTCTCTTTTTACTATTTTTAGAATTAAAGTTCTTTCAGTTGGGATAATATATATCCATATAATAATCTCATTTCTTTCATGATTGGGCACAATAAGCACATTCTTCTTATTGGGATAAATGATTTTGATGCTTTGGTTTCATAAGAAAAACTTCTCTTCCGGCTATTTTTAAAATTGAAGTTCATCTTTAAATTGGGATAAATAGGGATTCACATAATAAACTATTTTGTTTTCATAATTGGGAACTATGAAAACATTCTACTCTTTAGGGTAAATGATATTAATGCTTTGTCTTGATAAGAAAAATTTTTCTTTCTACCATTTTTAGATTTTAGGTTTTCTTTCAATTAGGATAAATACGGATTCACATAATAATATGCTTTCTTTTCAAGAATAGGCACCATAAAAACATTCCCCTTATTAGGATAAACGATATTGATATTTTGCTCTATAAGATAAACTTTTTTTTTGCTATTTTTAGAATTAAAGTCCTTATTTCATTTCGAATAAGACTGATTCATATAATAATCTCCTATCTTTTCATGATTGGGCACCATAAACACTTTTTCCTCATTCAGATAATTGATATTGATGCTTTGGTTTCATAAGAAAAACTACTTTTTCCACCATTATTAGAGATAATCTCCATCTGTCGATTTAGACAAATATGGATTCACATAATAATCTCCTTTCTTTTCATGGTTAGGCACCATATACACATTCTGCTTATTTGGATAACTAACCTTGATGCTTTGGTTTCATAAGAAAAACCTATCTTTTTATCATTTCTAGAATTAATCTCTATCTATCGATTTGGAGAAATATGGATTCACATAATAATCTCCTTTCTTTTAATTATTGGGCACCATAAACACATTCTCCTTATTAGGGTAAATGATATTGATATTTTGGTTTCATAAGATAATCTTCTTGTTCTACCATTTTTAGAATTAAAGTTCTACTTTCGATCGGAATAAACATGGATTCGCATAATAATCTTTTTTGTTTTCATGATTGGGCACCATAAACACATTTTCCTCATTGGGATAAATGATATTAATGCTTTGGTTTCATAAGAAAAAAAAATTTTTCTGCCATTTTTTGAAATAATCTTTGTCTGTCGATTTGGACAAACATAGATTCACATAATAATCTCCTTTCTTTATATGATTAGGCACTATAAAAATATTCTTCTCATTGGGATAAATGACGTTGATGCTTTGATTTCATGCGAAAAGCTTCTCTTTTCACCATTTTTAGAATTAATGATTGTCTATCAATTTGGACCAGCACGGATTCACATAATAATCTTATTTCTCTTTATTACTGCACACCATAAACACATTCTGCTTATTGGGATAAATGATATTAATTCTTTGGTTTCATAAGAAAAACTTCACTTTCTACCATTTTAGAATTGAAGTTCATCTTTCAATTATGATAAACGTGGACTTATATAATAATCTCCTCTCTTTTCATGATTGGGTGCCGTAAACACATCTTTCTAAGTGGGATAAATGATATTGATTCTTCGGTTTCATAAGAAAAAGTTCTCTTTCTACCATTTTTAGAATTAATGTTCACTGTTAATTTGGGCAAACACATGTTCACATAATAATCTCATTTCTTTTTATTATTAGGCACCATAAACATATCTACTCATTGGGATAAATGATATTGATTCTTTTGTTTCATAAGAAAAATTTCCCTTTCTACCATTTTTTGAACTAATATTTGTATGTCGATTTGGACAAACATGAATTAACATAATAATCTCATTTTTTTTCATTATTAGGCACCATAAACACATTCTTCTCATTTAGATAACTGACGTTGATGCTTCGGTTTCCTAAAAAAAACCTTTCTTTTTATCATTCTTAGAATTAATCTCCATCTTTCAATTTGGAAAAACATGGATTCACATAATAATCTCCTTTCTTTCAATTATTGGGTACCATAAATACATTCTCCTCATTAGGTAAATGATATTGATGTTTTGGTTTCATAAGATAAGCCTTTCTTTTTACCATTTTTAGAATTAAAGTTCTTTTTTCTGATTGGGATAAACACAGATTCACGTAATAATCTCCTTTCTTTTCATGATTAGGCACCATAAACACATTTTCCTCATTGGGATAAGTGATATTAATGCTTTGGTTTCATAAGAAAAATTTCTCTGTCTACCATTTTTTGAAATAATATTTGTCTATCGATTAAGACAAGCATAGATTCACATAATAATCTCTTTTCTTTACATGATTAGGCACTATAAACATATTCTTCTCAGTGGGATATATGACGTTGATGCTTTGGTTTCATACGGAAAGCTTTTTTTTCCACCGTTTTTAGAATTAATAATTGTCAATCAATTTAGACCAACATGGATTCACTAATAATCTCATTTCTTTTCATTTTTGGGCACCATAAACACATTCTGCTTATTAGGAATAAATGATATTGATTCTTTGGTTTCATAAGAAAAACTTCACTTTCTACCATTTTAAAATTGAAGTTCGTCTTTCAATTATGATAAACATAGATTCATATAATAATCTCCTTTTTCTTCCTGATTGGGCACCATAAACATATTCTCCTCATTGCGATAAATGATATTGATTCTTTGGTTTCATGAGTAAAAGTTCTCTTTCTACCGTTTTTAGAATTAGTGTTCGTCTATCGATTTGGGCAAACATGGGTTCACATAATAATCTTATTTCTTTTCATTATTAGGCACCATAAATGCATCTGCTCATTTGGCTAAATGATATTGATTCTTTGGTTTCATAGGAAGAACTTCTTTTTCTACCATTTTTAAAATTATTGTTCATCTATTGATTTGGGCAAACATGGATTTACGTAATAATCTCTTTTATTTTCGTGATTGGCCACCGTAAACATGTTATCTTTATTAGGATAAATGATATTGATGCTTCATGAAAAAAGCTTCTCTTTCTGCTATTTTTAGAATTAAAGTTCTTTCACTTGAGATAAGCATGGATGCACATAATAATCTCCTTTCTTTTCATGATTGGGCACCACAAGCACATTCTACTCGTTGGCATAAATGATACTGATACTTTAGATTCATAAGAAAAAAATTCTCTTTCTAGCATTTTTAGAATTAAAGTTCGTTTTTCAATTGGGATAAATAGGGATTCACATAATAATCTCATTTCTTTTCATTATTGGGCACGATAAACATATTTCCCTCATTGGGATAAATGATATTGATGCTTTAGTTTTATAAAAAAAAACTTCTTTTTCCACCATTTTTGAAATTAATCTCCATCTGTTGATTTGGAGAAACATGGATTCACATAATAATCTCCTTTCTTTTCATTATTAGGCACCATAAACACATTCTCTTCATTGGGATAAATGATATTGATGCTTTGGTTTCATAAGATAAACTTCTCTTTCTACCATTTTTAGAATTAAAGTTCTTCTGTTAACTAGGATAAATACAGATTCACATAATAATCCCTTTACTATTCATGATTGGGCACCATAAACATAATTTCCTCGTTGAGATAAATGATATTGATGCTTTAGTTTCATAAGAAAAGCTTCTCTTTCTATCATTTTTAGAATTAACATTCGACTGTCGATTTGGACAAACACGAATTCATATAGCTATCACATTTCTTTTCATTATTGGGCACCATAAATGCTCCTACTCATTGGGATAAATGATATTGATGCTTTGGTTTCATAAGAAAAACTTTTCTTTCTGCAACTTTTAAAATTAAAGTTCTTCTTTCAGTTGGGTTAAACATGCATTCACATAATAACCTTTTTTCTTTTCATGATTGGGCACTATAAACACATTCTCCTTATTGGGATAAATGATATTAATGCTTTGGTTTCATAAGAAAAACTTCTCTTTGTACTATTTTTAAAATTAAAGTTCTTCTTTCAGTTAGCATAAACATGGATTCACATAATAATATTCTTTTTTTTCATGATTTAGAGCTATAAACACATTCTTCTCATTTGGATAAATGATATTAATGCTTTGGTTACATTAAAAAAAACTTTTCTTTCTACCATTTTTAGAATTAATGCTCGTCTCTTGATTTGGATAAACACGGATTCGCATAATAATCTTATTTTTTATCATTATTGGGTACCATAAACACAGTCTCCTCATTGGGATAAATGATATTTACACTTTGGTTTTATAAAAAAACTTTATTTTCCACTATTTTTAGAATTAATCTCCATCCGTGGATTTTGAGAAACATGGATTCACATCTTTTTTTTTCATTATTGGGCACCATAAACACATTTTCCTTATTAGGATAAATGATATTGATGCTTTGGTTTCATAAGATAAACCTCTCTTTCTACCATCTTTAGAATCAAAGTTCTTCTTTCAATTGGGATAAACACAGATTCACGTAATAATCCCCTTACTATTCATGATTGGGCACCATAAACATATTCTCTTTGTTGGGATAAATGATATTGATGCTTTGGTTTCATAAGAAAAACTTCTCTTTCTATCATTTTTAGAATTAACGTTCGACTGTCAATTTGGACAAACATGAATTCATACAGCAATCACATTTTTTTCATTATTAGGCGCCATTAGCATATTCTCCTCATTGGGATAAACAATATTGATGCTTTGGTTTGATAAAAAAATTCTCTTTCTACCATTTTTAGAATCAATGTTCATCTATCGATTTTGATAAACACGGATTCACATAACAATCTCATTTCTTTTCCTTATTGGGTATTATAAACACATTCTCCTCTTTGGGATAAATGATAGTGATGCTTTGGTTTCATACGATAAACTTCTTTTATACCATTTTTAGAGTTAAAGTTCTTCTTTCAATTAGGATAAACACAGATTCACATAATAATTCCCTTTCTATTGATGATTGGGCACCATAATCATATTCTCCTTATTGGGATAAATGATATTAATGCTTTGGTTTTATAAGAAAAACTTTTCTTTCTACAATTTTCAAAATTAAAGTTCTTCTTTCAGTTGGGATAAACACAGATTCATATAATAATTTCATTTTTTTTCATTATTGGGCACCATTAACACATTCTCCTCATTGGGATAAATGATACTGACGCTTTGGATTCATAGGAAAATTATTTCTTTCTACCATTTTCTGAATTGAAATTCATCTTCTAAAGGGGTAAACATGGATTCACATAATCTCCTTTCTTTTCATGATTAGGTGCAATTATCATATTCTCCTTATTGGGATAAATGATATTGATGCTTTGGTTTTACAAGAAAAATTTTTATTTCTACCATTTTTAGAATTCAGGTTCTTCTTTCAATTGGAATAAACTTGCATTCACAGAATAATCCCCTTTCTTTTCATGATTGAGCACCATAAACACATTTTCTTCATTGGGATAAATAATGTTGATTTTTTGGTTTCATAAGAAAAACTTCTCTTTCTGCCATTTTTAGAATTGATGTTCATCTTTCAATTGTGATAAATACGAATTCACATAATTATCTCCTTTTATTTCATGATTGGACATCGTAAACATGTTCTTCTTATTAGGATAAATGATACTAATGCTTTGGTTTCATAAGAAAAACTTTTTTCGGCCATATTTACAATAATGTTCGTCTGTCGATTTGGACAAACATGGATTCACATTGTTCCGCACCATAAACACATTCTCTTTATCGGGGTAAATGATATTGATTCTTTGGTTTAATGAGAAAAATTTCTCTTTTTACCTTTTTTAGAATTGAAGTTTGTCTTTCAGTTGGGATAAATTCACGTAATAATGTCCTTTCTTTTCATGATTGGGCACCATAAACACATTCTCCTTATTAGGATAAATGTTATTGATGCTTTGGTTTCATAAGATAAATTTCTCTTTCTACCATTTTTATGATTAAAGTTCTTTTTTAGTTGGGATAAACATGGATTCTCATAATAATCTCATTTCTTTTCATGATTGGGCACCATAAACACATTTTCTCGTTGGGATAAATGATATTGATGCTTTGGTTTCACAAGAAAAACTTATCTTTTTACCATTTTTATAATTAATGTTCATCTGTTGATTTAAGGAAACACAGATTCACATAATAATCTTCTTTCTTTTCATGATTAGACACCATAAACACATTCTCCTTATTATGATAAATGATGTTGATGCTTCAGTTTCATAAGAAAAGCTTATCTTTCCACCATTTTTAGAATTAATATTCGTCTGTCGATTTGGACAAGCACAGATTCACATAATAATCTTATTTTTTTATCATTATTGGGCACCATAAACATATTCTACTTGTTAGGGTAAATGATATTGATGCTTTGGTTTCATAAGAAAACTTTTCATTCTATTATTTTTAGAATTAAGTTCTTATTTTTGTTGGTATAAACTTAGATTCACGTAATAATCTCCTTTCTTTTCATGATTGGGCACTATAAACACATCCTTCTCATTAATATAAATGATATTGATGCCTTGGTTTCATAAGAAAAACTTTTCTTTCTACCATTTCTAGAATTGAAGTTCGTCTTTCAATTGGGATAAATATATATTCACACAATTATCTTCTTTCTTTTCATAGTTGGGCACCATAAACACATCCACCTTGTTGGGATAAATGGTATTGATGCTTTGGTTTCACAAGCAAAACTTCACTTTCTACCATTTTTAGAATTGAAGTTCATCTTTTAGTTTGGATAAACACGGATTCACATAATAATCTCTTTTCATTTCATGAATGGGCACCGTAAATACGTTCTTCTTATTTGGATAAATGATATTGATGCTTTGGTTTCATAAGAAAAACTTTCTTCTTCACCTTTTTTAGAATTAACGTTCATTTGTCGATTTGGAAAAATATGGATTCACATTGTTTGGCACCATAAAGACATTCTCTTCATTAGGATAAATGATATTAATTCTTTGGTTTCATGAGAAAAACTTCTCTTTCTACCTTTTTTAGCATTGAAGTTTGTCTTTCAATTAGGATAAACATGGATTCACATAATAGTCTCCTTTGTTTTCATGATTGGAGACCATAAATAGATTCTCCTCATTGGGAAAAATGATACTGATGCATTGGCTTCATCGGAAAAACATCTCTTTCTACCACTTTTAGAATTATTATTCATCTATCAATTTGGACAAACATGGATTCACATAATAATCACATTTCATTTCGTGATTGGGAGCCATAAACACATACTCCTCAATAGGATAAATGATATTGACGCTTTGGATTCATAAGAAAATTATTTCTTTCTACCATTTTTTGAATTGAAATTCATCTTCCAAATGGGTAAACATGGATTCACATAATAATCTCCTTTATTTTCATGATTAGGTGCTATTATCATGTTCTCCTCATTGGGATAAATGATATTGATGCTTTGGTTTTATAAGAAAAACTTTTATTTCTACCATTTTTAGAGTTCAAGTTCTTCTTTCAATTGGAATAAACTTGCATTCACAGAATAATCCCCTTTCTTTTCATGATTGGGCACCATAAACACATTTTCTTCATTGGGATAAATAATGTTGATTTTTTGGTTTCATAAGAAAAACTTCTCTTTCTGCCATATTTAGAATTGAAGTTCATCTTTCAATTGAGATAAATACGAATTCACATAATAATCTCCTTTTATTTCATGATTGGACACCGTAAACATGTTCTTCTTATTAGGATAAATGATATTGATGCTTTAGTTTCATAAGAAAACCTTTTTTCTACCATTTTTACAATAATGTTTGTCTGTCGATTTGGACAAACACGGATTCACATTGTTTTGAACCATAAACACATTCT
Organism: Adansonia gregorii; assembly: GCA_038382025.1. Lineage (NCBI taxonomy): Eukaryota > Viridiplantae > Streptophyta > Magnoliopsida > Malvales > Malvaceae > Adansonia > Adansonia gregorii. The sequence continues at coordinate 17,513 of JBBYHO010287118.1, read as the reverse complement.
CTTCATCGGGGTAAATGATATTGATTCTTTGGTTTCATGAGAAAAATTTCTCTTTTTACCTTTTTTAGAATTGAAGTTTGTCCTTCATTTGGGATAAATTCACGTAATAATGTCCTTTCTTTTCATGATTGGGCACCATAAACACATTATCTTTATTAGGATAAATGCTATTAATGCTTTGGTTTCATAAGATAAATTTCTCTTTCTACCATATTTAGGATTAAAGTTCTTTTTTTAGTTGGGATAAACACGGATTCTCATAATAATCTCCTTTTTTTTCATGATTGGGCACCATAAACACATTTTTCTCATTGGGATAAATGATATTGATGCTTTGGTTTCACAAGAAAAACTTCTTTTTCTACCATTTTTATAATTAATGTTCATCTGTTGATTTAAGGAAACACAGATTCACATAATAATCTTCTTTCTTTTCATGATTAGACACCATAAACACATTCTCCTCGTTACGATAAATGATGTTGATGCTTCAGTTTCACAAGAAAAGCTTCTCTTTCCACCATTTTTAGAATTAATATTCGTCTGTCGATTTAGACAAGCGCAGATTCACATAATAATCTTATTTTTTTATCATTATTGGGCACCATGAACACATTCTGCTTGTTGGGGTAAATGATACTGATGCTTTGGTTTCATAAGAAAACTTTTCTTTCTATTATTTTTAGAAATAAAGTTCTTATTTTTGTTGGTATAAACTTGGATTCACATAATAATCTCATTTTCTTTCATGATTGGGCACCGTAAATACATTCTTCTCATTAATATAAATGATATTGATGCTTTGGTTTCATCAGAAAAACTTTTTTTTCTACCATTTCTAGAATTGAAGTTCGTTTTTCAATTGGGATAAACATATATTCACACAATTATCTTCTTTCTTTTCATAGTTGGGCGCCATAAACACATCCTCCTTATTGGGATAAATGGTATTGATGCTTTGGTTTCATAAGCAAAACTTCTCTTTCTACCATTTTTAGAAATGAGGTTCATCTTTTAGTTTGGATAAACACAGATTCACATAATAATCTCTTTTCATTTCATGATTGGGCACCGTAAACACGTTATTCTTATTTAGATAAATGATGTTGATGCTTTGGTTTAATAAGAAAAACTTCTTTTTCTACCATTTTTAGAATTAACGTTCATTTGTCGATTTGGACAAATATGGATTCACATTGTTTGACACCACAAAGACCTTCTCCTCATTGGGATAAATGATATTAATTCTTTGGTTTCATGAGAAAAACTTCTCTTGCTACCTTTTTTAGCATTGAAGTTCATCTTTCAATTAGGATAAACATGGATTCACATAATAGTCTCTTTTGTTTTCATGATTGCCCACCATAAACACATTTTCCTCATTGGGATAAATGATATTGATGCATTGGCTTCATAGGAAAAACTTCTCTTTCTACCACTTTTAGAATTCTTATTCATCTGTCGATTTGGACAAACACAGATTCACATAATGATCACATTTCATTTCATGATTGGGAGCCATAAACATATACTCCTCAATGGGATAAATGATATTGGCGCTTTGGATTCATAATAAAACCATTTCTTACTACCATTTTCTGAATTGAAATTCATCTTTCAAGTGGGATAAACATGGATTCACATAATAATCTCCTTTTTTCCATGATTAGGTGCAATTATCACGATCTCCTAATTGGGATAAATGATATTGATGCTTTGGTTTTATAAGAAAAACTTCTATTTCTACCATTTTTAGAATTGAAGTTCTTCTTTCAATTGGAATAAACTTGGATTCATAGAATAATCTCCTTTCTTATCATAAGTGGGCACCATAAACACATTTTACTCATTAGGATAAATAATGTTGATTTTTTGGTTTTATAAGAAAAATTTCTCTTTCTGCCATTTTTAAAGTTAAAGTTCATCTTTCAATTGAGGTAAACACGGATTCACATAATAATCTATTTTCATTCCATGATTAGGCACCGTAAGCACATTCTTCTTATTAGGATAAATGATATTGATGCTTTAGTTTTATAAGAAATTTTTTTTTACCATTTTTACAATTAATGTTCGTTTGTCAATTTGGACAAACATGGATTCACATTATTCCACACCACAAACACATTCTCTTCATTGGGGTAAATGATATTGATTCTTTGGTTTCATGAGAAAAATTTCTCTTTTTACCTTTTTTAGAATTGAATGTTATCTTTTAGTTGGGATAACCATGGATTTACATAATAGTGTCCTTTCCTTTCATGATAAATGTTATTGATGCTTTGGTTTCATAAGATAAATTTCTCTTTCTACCATTTTTAGGATTAAAGTTCTTTTTTTAGTTGGGATAAACACGAATTCTTATAATAATCTCTTTTCTTTTCATGATTAGGCACCATAACACATTTTTCTCATTGGGATAAATGATATTGATGCTTTGGTTTCATAAGAAAAACTTCTCTTTCTACCATTTTTATAATTAATTTTCATCTGTTGATTTAAGGAAACACAGATTCACATAATAATCTCTGTTCTTTTCATGATTAGACACCATAAATACATTCTCCTCATTATGATAAATGACATTGATGCTTCGATTTCATAAGAAAAGCTTCTCTTTCCACCATTTTTAGAATTAATATTCGTCTGTCGATTTGGACAAGCGCAGATTCATATAATAATCTTATTTTTTTATCATTATTGGGCACCATAAACACATTCTGCTTGTTGGGTAAGTGATATTGATGCTTTGGTTTCATAAGAAAACTTTTTTTTCTATTATTTTTAGAATTAAAGTTCTTATTTTGTTAGGATAAACTTGGATTCACATAATAATCTCCTTTCTTTTCATAATTGGCACCATAAACACATCCTTCTCATTAATATAAATGATATTGATGCTTTCGTTTCATAAGAAAAACTTTTCTTTCTACGATTTCTAAAATTAAAGTTAGTCTATCAATTGGGATAAAATATATTCGCATAATTATCTTCTTTCTTTTCATAGTTGGGCACCATAAACACATCCCCCTTATTGGGATAAATGGTATTGATGCTTTGGTTTCATAAGCAAAACTTCTTTTTTTACCATTTTTAGAATTGAAGTTCATCTTTTACCTTGGAAAAACACGGATTCATATAATAATCTCCTTTCATTTCATGATTGGGCACCGTAAACACGATCGTCTTATTTGGATAAATGATATTGATGCTTTGGTTTCATAAGAAAAACTTCTTTTTCTACCATTTTTAGAATTAATGTTCATTTGTCGATTTGGACAAATATGGATTTACATTGTTTGACACCATAAAGACATTCTCCTCATTGGGATAAATGATATTAATTCTTTGGTTTCATGAGAAAAACTTTTCTTTCTACCTTTTTTATCATTGAAGTTCGTCTTTCAATTGGGATAAACATGGATTCACATAATAATCTCTTTTGTTTTCATGATTGCCCACCATAAACACATTTTCCTCATTGGGATAAATGATATTGATGCATTGGCTTCATAGAAAAAACTTCTCTTTCCACCACTTTTAGATTTCTTATTCATCTGTCGATTTGGAGAAAACAGATTCACAAAATAATCACATTTCATTTCATGATTGGGAGCCATAAACATATACTCCTCAATGGGATAAATGATATTGACGCTTTGGATTCATAACAAAACCCTTTCTTTCTACTATTTTTTGAATTGAAATTCATCTTTCAAATGGGATAAACATGGATTCACATAATAATCTCCTTTCTTTCAATGATTAGGTGCAATTATCACGATCTCCTCAATGGGATAAATGATATTGATGCTTTGGTTTTATAAGAAAAACTTATATTTCTACCATTTTTAGAATTGAAGTTGTTCTTTCAATTGGAATGAACTTGGATTCACAGAATAATCCCCTTTCTTTTCATGAGTGGGCACCATAAACACATTCTTCTCATTAGGATAAATAATGTTGATTTTTTGGTTTCATAAGAAAAACTTCTCTTTCTACCATTTTTAGAGTTGAAGTTCATCTTTCAATTGAGATAAAAATGGATTCACATAATAATCTCCTTTCATTCCTATATTAGGCACCGTAAACACATTCTTCTTATTAGGATAAATGATATTGATGCTTTGATTTCATAAGAAAAACTTGTTTCTACCTTTTTTACAATTAATGTTCATCTGTCGATTTGGATAAACATGGATTCACATTGTTCCACACCATAAACACATTCTTTTTATTAGGGTAAACGATATTGATTCTTTAATTTCATGAGAAAAACTTCTTTTTCTACCTTTTTTAGAATTGAAGTTTATCTTACAGTTGGGATAAATATGAATTCACATAATAGTGTCCTTTCTTTTCATGATTGAGCACCATAAACACATTTTCCTCATTGGGATAAATGATATTGATGCTTTGGTTTCATAAAATAAATTCTTTTCTACCATTTTTAGGATTAAAGTTCTTTTAGTTGGGATAAAGATGTATTCTCATAATAATCTCATTTCTTTTCGTGATTGGGCACCATAAACACACTCTCCTCATTGGGATAAATGATATTGATGCTTTGGTTTTATAAGAAAAACTTTTCTTCCACCATTTTTATAATTAATGTTTGTCTGTTAATTTAGGCAAACATGGATTCACATAATAATCTCTTTCCTTTTCATGGTTAGACACCATAAACACATTCTCCTCATTATGATAAGTGACGTTGATGCTTTGGTTTCATATGAAAAGCTTCTCTTCCCACCATTTTTAGAATTAATGTTCGTTCGTCGATTTGGACAAGCGCGGACTCACATAATAATCTTATTTTTGTATCATTATTAAGCACCATAAACATATTCTGCTTATTAGGATAAATGATATTGATGCTTTGGTTTCATAAGAAAAACTTCTTTTTCCATTCTTTTTAGAATTAAAGTTCTTATTTTTGTTGGGATAAACTTGGATTCACATAATAATATCCTTTCTTTTCATGATTGGGCACCATAAACACATCCTTCTCGTTAAAAGAAATGATATTAATGCTTTGGTTTCATAAGAAAAACTTTTCTTTTTACCATTTCTAGAATTGAAGTTCATCTTTTAATTGGGATAAACATATATTCACACAATTATCTCCTTTCTTTTCATAGTTGGGTATCATAAACACACCTCCTTATTGGGATAAATGGTACTGATGCTTTGGTTTCATAAGCAAAACTTTTCTTTCTACCATTTTTAGAATTGAAGTTCATCTTTTAGTTTGGATAAACACAGATTCACATAATAATCTCTTTTCATTTCATGATTGGGCAACGTAAACACGTTCGTCTTATTTGGATAAATGATATAGATGCTTTGGTTTCATAAGAACAACTTCTTTTTCTACCATTTTCAGAATTAATATTTGTCTTTCGATTTGGACAAACATGGATTCACATTGTTCAACACCATAAACATATTCTCTTTATTGGGATAAATGGTATTAATTCTTTGGTTACATGAGAAAAACTTCTCTTTCTACCTTTTTTAGAATTGAAGTTCATCTTTCAATTGGGATAAACATGGATTGACCTAATAGTCTCCTTTCTTTTCATGATTGGGCACCGTGAACACATTCTCCTCATTGGGATAATTAATGTTATGCATTGGTTTCATAGGAAAAACTTCTTTTTCTACCATTTTTAGAATTCATGTTCGTTTGTTGATTTGGATAAATACGGATTCACAAAATAATCACCTTTCATTTCAAGATTGGGTACCATAAACACATACTCCTCAATGGGATAAATGATCTTGATAATTTGGATTCAAAAGAAAAACATTTCTTTCTACCATTGTTTGAGTTGAAATTTATCTTTCTAATGGCATAAACATGGATTCACGTAATAATCGCCTTTCATTTCTTGATTGGGCATAATAAACACATTCTTCTCATTGGGATAAATTATATTTATGCTTTGGTTTCATAGGAAACTTTTATTTCTACCATTTTTAGAATTAAAGTTCATCTTCTAATTGAGATAAACATGGATTCACAAAATAATATCCTTTCATTTGATGATTGGGCACCGTAAACACATTCTCCTCATTATGGTAAATGATGTTAATGCTTTGGTTTCGTAAGGAAAACTTCTCTTTCCATCCTTTTTAGAATTAATCTTCGTCTTTCAATTTGGACAAGCATGGATTCATTATAAACATATTTTGGTTATTGGGACAAATGATATTGATCTTTGGTTTCATAAGAAAAACTACTTTTTTCTACTATTTTTACAATTAAAGTTCATATTTCAGTTGGGATAAACCCAGATTCACATAATAATATCCTTTCTTTTCATGATTGGGCACCATAAACACATCCTTCTCATTAGTGTAAATGATATTGATGCTTTGGTTTCATGAGAAAAACTTTTTTTCTACCATTTCTAGAATTGAAGTTCATCTTTCAATTGAGATAAACCTATATTCACTTAATTATCTCCTTTCTTTTCATGATTGGGCACCATAAATACATTCTCTTTATTAGGATAAATGATATTGATGTATTGGTTTCATATGAAAAACTTCTTTTTTTTCCACTTTTAGAATTCATGTTCGTTTGCCGATTTGGACTAACACAGATTCACATAATAATCATTTTTCATTTCATGATTGGGAACCATAAACACATACTCCTCAATGGGATAAATGATATTGATGGTTTGGATTCTTAAGAAAAATGTTTCTTTCTGCCATATTCTGAATTGAAATTCATCTTAGAAAATGGGATAAACATGGATTGACATAATAATCTCCTATTTTTTCATGATTGGGCACAATAAACACATTCTCCTCATTGGGATAAATGATATTGATGCTTTAGTTTCATAAGAAAAACTTCTATTTCTACCATTTTTAGAATTGAAGTTCGTCTTTCAATTGAATAAACTTGGATTTTCAGAATAATCCCCTTTCCTTTTGTGATAGGGCATCGTAAACACATTCTCTTTATTATGATTAATGACGTTGATGCTTTGGTTTCATAAAAAAAGCTTTCCTTTCCACCATTTTTAGAATTAATGTTCGTTTGTCAATTTGGACAAACATAGATTCACCATAAACATATTCTGCTTGTTGGGATAAATGATATTGATGCTTTGGTTTCATAAGAAAAACGACTCTCTCTATTATTTTTAGAATTAAAGTTCTTGTTTCAGTTGGGATAAACCTGAATTCACATAATAATCTCATTTCTTTTCATGATTGGGCACCATAAACACATCCTTCTTATTAGTATAAATGATATTAATGTTTTGGTTTCATGTGAAAAACTTTTCTTTCTGCCATTTCTAGAATTAAAGTTTATCTTTCAATTGGGATAAACATATATTCACACAATTATCTCCTTTCTTTTCATCATTGTGCACCACGAACACATTCTCCTCATTGGGATAAATGATATTGACGCATTGCTTTCATAGGAAAAACATTTCTTTCTACCATTTTTAGAAGTCATGTTCGTTTGTCGATTTGGATAAATAGGGATTCACATAATAATCACCTTTCATTCCATGATTGGGAATCATAAACACATACTCTTCAATGGGATAAATGATATTGAAAACTTGGATTCATAAGAAAAGCATTTTTTCTACCATTTTTTGAATTAAAATTCATCTTTCAAATGGGATAAACATAGATTCACATATTAATCCCCTTTCTCTTCATGATTGGGCACAATAAACATGTCTCCTCATTTTGGTAAATGATATTGATGCTTTAGTTTTATAAGAAAAACTTTTATTTCTACCATTTTTAGAATTGAAGTTCATCTTTTAACTGAGATAAACACGTATTGACATAATAATCTCCTTTTATTTCATGATTGGGAACCATAAACACATTCCCCTTATTATGGAAAATGACGTTAATGCTTTGGTTTTGTAAGAAAAACTTCTCTTTCTAGCATTTTTAGAATTAATATTCATCTGTCGATTTGGATAAGCACGGATTCACCATAACCATATTCTTATTGTTGGGATAAATGATATTGATGCTTTTGTTTCATAAGAAAAACTACTCTTTTTATTATTTTTAGAATTAAAGTTCTTATTTCAGTTGGCATAAACCTGGATTCATAATATAATCTCTTTTCTTTTCATTATTGGGCACCATAAACATATCCTTCTCATTGGTATAAATGATATTGGTGCTTTGGTTTCTTGAGAAATACTTCCCTTTCTACCATTTCTGGAATTGAAGTTTGTCTTTCAATTGGGATAAACATATATTCACATAATTATCTCATTTCTTTTCATGATTGGGCACCATAAACACATTTTCCTTATTGGGAGAAATGATATTGATGCATTGGTTTCATAGGAAAAACTTTTCTTTCTACCACTTTTAGAATTCATGCTTGTTTATCGATTTCGACAAACACAGATTTATATAATAATCACCTTTCATTTCATGATTGGGAACCATAAACACATACTTCTCAATGGGATAAATCATATTGATGGTTTGGATTCGTAAGAAACACATTTATTTCTACCAATTTCTGAATTAAAATTCGTCTTTCAAATAGGATAAACATGGATTCACATAATAATCTCCTTTCTTTTCATGATTGGGTACGATAAACACATTCTCCTCATTAGGATAAATGATATTGATGCTTTGGTTTCATAAGAAAACTTCAATTTCTACCACTTTTAGAATTGAAGTTCATCTTTCAATTGGAATAAACTTGGATTCATAGAATAATCCCATTTCTTTCCATGATTGGGCACTATAGACACATTCTCCTCATTGGGATAAATGATATTGATGCTTTGGTTTTATAAGAGAAACTTTTCTTTCTACCATTTTTAGAATTAAAGTTCATCTTTCAATTAAGATAAACACGGATTCATATAATAATCTTCTTTCATTTCGTGATTGGGCACAACAGACTTGTTCTTCTTACTTTTCATGATTGGGCACCATAAACACATTCTCCTCATTAGGATAAATGGTATTGATCCTTTGGTTTCATAAGAAAAACTTCTCTTTCTACCATTTTTAGAATTGAAGATTATCTTTCAAAGAGGATAAACACGGATTCACATAATAATCTCCTTTCGTTTCATGATAGGGCACCGTACACACATTCTTCTTATTTGGATAAATGATATTGATCTTTGGTTTCATAAGAAAAACTTTTTTTCTGCCATTTTTACAATTAATGTTCATCTGTCGATTTGGATAAACATGGATTCACATTGCTCGGCACCATAAACACAATCTCCTTATTGGGATAAATGATATTAATTCTTTGGTCTCATGAGTAAAACTTTTCTTTCACCTTTTTTAGAATTGAAGTTCGTCTTTTAATTGGGATAAACATGGATTCGCGTAATAGTCTTATTTTTTTCATGATTGGGCACCAAAAACATATACTCCTCAGTATGGTAAATAATATTGATGCATTGGTTTCATGGAAAAAACTTTTCTTTCTACCACTTTTAGAATTCATATTTGTCTGTCAATTTAGACAAACACGGATTCACATAACAATATCCTTTCATTTCATGATTGGGCACCATAAACACATACTTCTCAATAGGATAAATGATATAATTGCCTTGGATTCTTAGGAAAAAGCTTTCTTTTTACCATTTTCTGAATTGAAATTCGTCTTTCAAAAAAGATAAACATGGATTCACGTAATAATCTTCTTTTTTTCATGATTGGGCATAATAAACACTTTCTCCTCATTGGGATAAATGACATTAATGGTTTCGTTTCATAAGAAAAACTTCTATTCCTAGCATTTTTAGAATTGAAGTTTATCTTTCGATTGGAATAAACTTGGATTCACAGAATAATCCCCTTTCTTTTCATGATTGGGCACCATAAACACATTCTCCTCATTGGGATAAGTAATATTGATACTTTGGCTTCAAATGAAAAACTTTTCTTTCTATCATTTTTAGAATTAATATTCGACTGTCGATTTAGACAAACATGGATTCACATAGTAATCACATTTCTTTTCATTATTGGGCACCATAAACACTTTCTCCTCAATGGGTAAATGAGAATGATGCTTTGGTTTCATAAGAAAAACTTCTTTTTCTATCATTTTTAGATTTAATGTTTGTCTATTCATTTGGACAAACATGGATTCGCATAGTAATCACATTTTTTTTCATTATTGAGCACCATAAACACATTTTCCTCATTGGGATAAATGATATTGATGCTTTGGTTTCACATGAAAAACTTCTCTTTCTACTACTTTTTAAAGTAATGTTTATTTGTCGATTCGGATAAACATGGATTCATAGTACAAACTTCATTCATTTGATGATTGTGTACCACAAACACTTTCTCTTCATTGGGATAAATGATATTGATGCTTTGGATTCATAAGAAAAACCTTCTTTCCTACCATTTTTAGAATTCAAATTTGACTTTCAGTTGGGATAAAAATGGATTCACATAACAATCTCTTTTCTTTCCATGATTGGGCACCATAAACACATTTTCCTCATAGGGATAAATGATTTGATGCTTTGGTTTCATAAGAAAAACTTCTATTTCTACCATTTTTTGAATTGAAGTTCATCTTTCAATTGGAATAAATTTTCATTCACAGAATAATCCTCTTTCTTTTCATGATTAGGCACCATAAATACATTCTCCTCAAATGATATTGATACTTTGGTTTCAAAAGAAAATCTTTTTTCTATCATTTTTAGAATTAATGTTCGACTGTCAATTTGGACAAACACGAATTCATATATTAATCATATTTTTTTTTCATTATTGGGCACCAGACACACATTCTCCTCATTGGGTAAATGATAATGATGCTTTGGTTTCATAAGAAAAACTTCTCTTTCTACCATTTTTAGAATTAATGTTCATCTATCCATTTGGCCAAACACAGATTCACATAGTAATCATATTTCTTTTTATTATTGGGCACCATAAACACATTCTCCTTATTGGGATAAATGATATTAATTCTTTGGTTTCATAAGATAAACTTCTCTTTCTACCATTTTTAGAATTAATGTTCATCTATCGAGTTGGACAAACACAGATTCATATAATAATCTCATTTGTATTCATTAATTTGGTACCATAAACACATTCTCATTGGGATAAATGATATTGACTCTTTAGTTTCATAAGAAAAACTTCTCTTTCTACCATTTTTAGAATTAATATTCATATGTCGATTTGGACAAACATCGATTCATGTAATAATCTCTTTTATTTTCATAATTGGGCCCCATAAACACATTCTCCTTATTGAGATTAATGATATTGATGCTTTGGCTTTACGAGAAACATATTTCTTTCGAATATTTTTAGAATTAAAGTTCTTCTTTTAGTTAGGATAAACACAGATTCATATAGTAATCTCCTTCCTTTTCATGATTGGGCATCATAAACACATTCTTCTCATTAGGATAAATGATATTGACGCTTTGGTTTCATAAGAAAAACTTTTATTTATGCCGCTTTTAGAATTAAAGCTCATCTTTCAATTAAATAAAAACGGATTCACATAATAATCTCGTTTCTTTTCATGATTTGGCACCATAAACACATTCTGCTCATTGGGATAAATCATATTGATGCTTTGGTTTCAAGAAAAAAACTTTTCTTTTTACCATTTTTAGAATTAAGGTTCTTCTTTCAATTGTGATAAATATGGATTCACATAATAATCTCTTTTCTTTTCATGATTTAGCTCTATAAACACATTCTCCTTATTGGGATAAATGATATTGATGGTTTGGTTTCATAAGAAAAACTTTTTTCTACCATTTTTAGAATTAATGTTCATATGTTGATTTGGACAAACAAGGATTCACATAATAATCTCATTTTTCTTCATGATTGGGCACTATAAACCTATTCTCCTTATCGTGATAAAAGATATTAATCCTTTGGTTACATAAGAAAAACTTTTCTTTCTATCATTTTTAGAATTAATGTTCGTTTGTTGATTTCAACAATAGTGGATTTAGATAATAATCTAATTTCTTTTCATTATTGGGCACCATAAACACATTCTCCTCATTGGGATAAATGGTATTGATTCTTTGGTTTCATAAGAAAAACTTGTCTTTCTACCATTTTTAGAATTAATGTTCGTCCTTTAATTAGGTTAAATATAGATTCACATAATAATCTCCTATCTTTTCATTATTGGGTGCCATAAGCTCTTTCTACTCATTGGGATAAATGAAATGATGCTCTGGTTCCATAAGAAAAACTTTTCCACTATTATAATCAAAGTTCATCTATCAATTAGGATAAATATAGATTCACGTAATAATATCCTTTCTGTTCATGATTGGGTGCTCTAAACACAATCTCCTTATTAGGATAAATGATATTGATTCTTCAATTTCCAAAGAAAAACTTCTCTATCTACCTTTTTGGAATTAAGGTTCGTCTGGCGATTTGGACAAACGCAGATTCAAATAATAATCTCATTTATATTCATTATTGGCCACCACAAACACTTCTCCTCATTGGGATAAATGATATTTATTCTTTGGTTTCATAAGAAAAACTTCTTTTTCTGCTATTTTTAGAATTAATGTTCGTCTGTAGATTTAGACAAACATAGATTCACATAATAATCTCATTTATTTTCATGATTAGGCATCATAAAGACATTCTCCTTATTGGGATAAATGATATTGATGCTTTGGTTTCATAAGAAACGCTTCCCTTTCTGCCATTTTCAGAATTGAAGTTCATCTTTCAATCGAGATAAACACAGATTCATATAGTAATCTTCCTTTATTTTATGATTGGGTACCATAAACACATTCTCCTCATTGGGATAAAAAATATTGATGCTTTAGTTTTATAAAAAAGCTTTTCTTTCTACCATTTTTAGAATTAATGTTCGTCTTATGGACAAACACAGATTTAGATAATAATATCATTTCTTTTCATTATTTGGCACCACAAACACATTCTCCTCATTGGGGTAAATGATATTGATCACTTGGTTTCATAAGAAAAACTTCTCTTTTTACCATTTTTAGAATTGAAGTTCCTCTTTCAATTAGGATAAACATGGATTCATATAATTATCTGCTTCGTTTTCATGATTTGGCACCATAAACATATTCCCCTCATTGGGATAAATGACATTGATGCTTTGGTTTCATAAGAAAAACTTCTCTTTCTACCATTTTTAAAATTAATGTTCATCTGTCGATTAGGAGAAACACGATTTACATAATAATCTCTTTTCTTTTCATGATTGAGCACCATGAACACATTCCCTTCATTGGGATAAAAAAATATCTATGCTTTAGTTTCTGAAAAAAAACTTTTTTTTTACCATTTTTTGAATTAATGTTCATCTTTTGGACAAACATGGATTTAGATAATAATCTCATTTCTTTTCATTATTAGGCGCCATAAACACATTCTCTTTATTGGGATAAATGATGCTGATCCCTTGGCTTCATAAGAAAAACTTCTCTTTTTACCATTTTTAAAACTGAAGTTCATCTTTCAATTGGGATAAACATGGATTCATATACTTATCTCCTTTGTTTTCATGATTCAGCACTATAAACACATTCTCCTCATTGGGATAAATGATATTATACATTGATTTCATAAGAAAAATTTCTTTTCCTACCATTTTTATCATTAATGTTTGTTTGTTGATTAGAAGAAATACGGATTCACATAATAATCTCCTTTTTCTTTCATGATTGAGCACCAAGAACACATTCTCCTCATTGGGATCTTTAGTTTCATAAGAAAAGCTTCTCTTTCTATTATTTTTAAGATTAAAGTTTTTCTTTCAGCAAGGATAAATATAGATTCATATAATAATCTCCTTTCCTTTCATGATTGGGCACCATAAACATATTTTCCTCATTGGGATCTTTGGTTTCATAAGAAAAACTTCTTTTTCTACTATTTTTAAAATTAAAGTTTTTCTTTCAGCTAGGATAAGCACAGATTCACATAATAATCTCATTTCTTTTCATGATTGGGCACCATAAACACATTCTCCTCATTGAGATATATGATATTAATGCTTTCGTTTCATAAGAAACACTTCCCTATTTACCATTTTCAGAATTGAAGTTTGTATTTTGATTGGAATAAACTTAGATTCATAGAATAATCCTTTTTTTTCATGATTAGGCACCATAAACACATTCTCTTCATTGGGATAAATGATATTGATACTTTGGTTTCAAAAGAAAAACTTTTTTCTATCATTTTTGGAATTACTGTTTGACAGTCGATTTGGACAAACATGAATTCACATAGTAATCACACTTCTTTTCATTATAGGCACCATAAACGCATTCTCTTTAATGGGTAAATGAGAATGATGCTTTGGTTTCAAAAGAAAAACTTCTCTTTCTACTATTTTTAGAATTAATGTTCATTTATCCGTTTGGACAAACATAGATTCACATAGCAATCATATTTCTTTTCATTATTGGGCACCATCAACACATTCTCCTTATTTGGATAAATGATATTGATGCTTTGGTTTCACAAGAAAAACTTCTCTTTTTACTATTTTTTGAATTAAAGTTCTTCTTTCGGTTGGGATAAACATGGATTCACATAATAATCCTCTTTGTTTACATGATTGGGCACCATAAACACATTTTTCTTGTTGGAATAAATGATATTGATGCTTTGGTTTCAAAAGAAAAGCTTTTCTTTCTATGACTTTTAGAATGAATGTTCGACTATCGATTTGGACAAACACAAATTCACATAGTAATCACACTTCTTTCCATTATTAGCCACCATAAACACATTCTCCTCAATGGGTAAATGAGAATGATGCTTTGGTTTCATAAAAAAAACTTCTCTTCCTACCATTTTTAGAATTAATGTTCGTCTATCCATTTGGACAAACATGGATTCATATAGTAATCATATTTCTTTTCATTATTGGGCACCATAAAACATTCTCCTCATTGGGATAAATGATATTGATGCTTTGGTTTCATAAGAAAAAACTTTTCCTTTTACTATTTTTTGAATTAAAGTTTTTCTTTCAGTTGGGATAAATATAGATTCACATAATAATCCTCTTTGTTTACATGATTGGGCATCATAAACACATTTTTCTTGTTGGGATAAATGATATTGATGCTTTGGTTTCATAAGCAAAACTTCTCTTTCTGCCACTTTTAGAATTAATGTTCGTTTGTTGATTTGGATAAACACATATTCACGTAATAACCTCTTTTTGTTTCAGTATTGAGTACCATAAACACATTCTCCTCATTAGGATAAATGACATTGATGTTTTGGTACCATTTTTAGAATTCAAATTTGACTTTCAGTGGGGATAAATATAGATTCATATAATAATCTCCTTTCTTTCCATGATTAGGCACTCTAAACGTAATCTCTTTATTAGGATAAATGATATTAATGCTTCAATTTCACAAGAAAAACTTTTCTTCCTACCATTTTTGGAATTAAGGTTTGTCTGTTGATTTGGACAAACACGGATTCAAATAATAATCTCATTTATATTCATTATTGGCCACAACAAATAGATTCTCCTCATTAGGATAAATAATATTGATTCTTTGGTTTCATAAGACTAGTTTCTCTTTCTACCATTTCTAAAATTAATGTTCGTCTATCAATTTAGACAAACATGGATTCACATAATAATCTCATTTATTTTGATGATTAGGCACCACAAACACATTCTCCTTATTAGGATAAATGATATTGATGCTTGGGTTTCATAAGAAACACTTCCCTTTCTACCATTTTCTGAATTGAAGTTCACCTTTCAATTAGGATAAACACGGATTCACATAGTTAACTTCTTTCATTTCATGATTGACTACCATAAACACATTCTCCTCATTAGGATTAAAAATATTGATGCTTTAGTTTCATAAAAAAACTTTTCTTTCTACCATTTTTAGAATTAGTGTTCAACTTTTGGACAAACATAGATTTAGATAATAATCTCATTTCCTTTCATTATTAGGCACCATAAACACATTCTCCTCATTGGGATAATTGATATTGATCCTTTGGTTTCATAAGAAAAACTTCTCTTTTTACCATTTTTAGAATTAAAGTTCATCTTTCAATTGGAATAAATACAGATTCATATAATTATCTCCTTTGTTTTCATGATTCAGCACCATAAACACATTCCCCTCACTGGGATAAAAAATATTTATGCTTTAGTTTCATAAAAAAACCTTTCTTTCTACCATTTTTAGAATTAGTGTTAATCTTTTGGATAACCATGGATTTAGATAGTAATCTCATCTCTTTTCATTATTAGGCACCATAAACATATTCTCTTCATTGGGATAAATGATACAGATCCCTTGGTTTCATAAGAAAAACTTCTCTTTTTACCAATTTTAGAATCAAAGTTCGCCTTTCAATTAGGATAAACATGGATTCATAAAATTATCTCCTTTGTTTTCTTGATTCAGCACTATAAACACATACTTCTCAATGGGATAAATGATATTGATTTTTTGGTTTCATAAGAAAAACTTCTTATTCTGCCATTTTTAGAATTAATGTTTATTTGTCGATTAGGAGAAACACGGATTCACATAATAATCTCCTTTCTTTCCATGATTGAGCACCATGAATACATTCTCCTCATTGGGATCCTTGATTTCATAAGAAAAACTTCTCTTTCTACTACTTTTAAAATTAAAGTTTTTCTTTCAGCTAGGATAAACATGGAATCACATAATAATCTTTTTTCCTTTCATGATTGGGTAACATAAACACATTCTCCTCATTGGGGTATATGATATTAATGCTTTGGTTTTATAAGAAATACTTCCCTTTCTACCATTTTCAGAATTAAAGTTCGTCTTTTAATCAGGATAAACACGGATTTATAATAATCTTCTTTCTTTTCATGATTGGGCAACTAAGCACATTCTCCTCATTGGGATAAAAAATGTTGATGCTTTAGTTTTATATAAAAAAATTTTCTTTTTACCATTTTTAGAATTAATTTTTGTATTTTAGACAAACATGAATTTAGATAATAATCTTATTTCTTTTTATTATTAGGCACCATAATCACATTCTCCCCATTGGGATAAATGATATTGATCCCTTGGTTTCATGAGAAAAATTTCTCCTTTTACCATCTTTAGAATTGAATTTCATCTTTCAATTGGGATAAACACGGATTCACATAATTATCTCTTTTGTTTTCATGATTTGGCACCATAAACATATTCTCCTTATTGGGATAAATGATATTGATGCTTTGGTTTCATAATAAAGATTTCTCTTTCTACCATTTTTAATATTAATGTTCGTCTGTTGATTAAGAGAAACACGGATTCACATAACAATCTCCTTTCTTTTCATGATTGGGCACCATAACCACATTTTCCTCATTGTGATAAAAAAATATTGGTGCTTTGGTTTCATAAGATAAACTTCTTTTTCTACCTTTTCAGAATTAAAGTTCTTCTTTCAATTAGGATAAACACGGATTCACATAATATTTC